>JAXGGT010011151.1:0-19807 GCA_035583425.1 Marsdenia floribunda
TAAATCCTTCTCTAACAATCAAATTGAGAATATGTGCACAACATCTTACATGAAAGAAAGAACTATGATCTATCAAACAATTTGGCAAATTCAATTGATTCTTCAAAATCTCAACACATGATTCATTTGAAGAAGCATTATCCAAAGTTATAAAAAAAAAATTCTTCTCAGTTCCCCTACTAGTAACTAAGCTATAAATCTTCTCAGCTAAGGCAACACTAGAATGAGGTGGAGGCATATATGAAAAGTCCAAAATTCTTTTATGCAATACCCAATTTTTGTCCATATAATGTGCAGTTAAACTCTTGTACCTATCTGTAGCTATTGAAGTCCAACAACCAAAAGTCAAGCAAATTCTACCAGGACATTGTCTAAGTTGAAGTGTTATTTTTGCAGTATGATCCGCGTGAACCTTTTTAATCTCAGACTTGCAAGAATTTCTACTAATATGAGAAACATCAAGCTCCAAGCATGAATGAATAGCTCTAATACCCTCATACTCCACAAAAGACAAAGGTAAATTATGTCTAATAACAGCATTAATTAACAACTCCCTAAATTTGGTGTGTTCAAATTTTCTAGCTCTTATAATCATGCTCCCACTAGCAGATTCTAAGATGTATTGTCTTATGTCTTTTCTATCAATTGTAGGACATTTCTTAATATTCTTTCTCAAATTACCTATTTCATATCTTCTTTTTTTTTTTTGGTAATAGATGAGATTACATAGGGGTTAGGGGGCACGGGATCGAACCTGTGATCATTCGCATGAAGCGAAGGATGAAAATGAAGTATGAAAATGAAGCAATTGTTTGGGACTAAATTCGCCATTCTTTCATATTCATAAAGAATTAGTTCACAGTTAAAAAAAAATAAATTACACAATATTTAATTATTAATTGAAATAACAACTGAAGATATAGAGAGAAAGAGAGAGAAAGGGAAAGAAGACGATTGCTTTTCAACAACCCATCATTCCTACAAAAATGAAATTCTTTGATTTTTTTTTTTTAATTTATCATTAAATAAGATTTTATCCCTTTAAAAAAAATACAAAAATTGATGTGTTTTTTATTAAAAAAAAAAAATAGATACATTTTAATTTGGAAAATTGGCCATTTTAGTCCCCAAACTAATTTCGTTTGGACAAAGGGGTCCTTGTTTTTTATTTTTGGATAAACGAATTCCCATTCTTTTTTCCATTTGGACAAAAGGGTCCCTGTTCTTTATTTTTGGATAAACGAATCCCCATTCTTTTTTTATTTGGACAAACGGGTCCTTTCGACTAATTTTTATTTAAAAATACAACAAAATAAGAGAGAAATTATGAGAAATTAAAAGATAAAATGAATAATTATCATCACAATATGTAGAATAATAATAAATCATGTTAAAACTAACACTTTTTTTTTAAATAAAATTGGTCAAAAGGATCCGTTTGTCCAAACAAAAAAAGAATAAAGATTCATTTATTCAAAAATTAAAAAAACAAGGATCCGTTTGTCCAAACGAAAAAAGAATGAGGATTCATTTATCCAAAAATTAAAAAACAGGGACCCCTTTGTTCAAACGAAAAAAGAATGGGGATTCGTTTATCCAAAAATAAAAAACAGAGACCCCTTTGTCCAAACGAAATTAGTTTAGGGACTAAAATGGGCAATTTTCCTTTTAATTTTAATTTAAGGAGTAATAAATATTTGCTAATAATAATATACTTAATTCTCCAATAGAAAAATTTAACTACACTAATTATAATATGTATTAAAATTTATTTACTAATCTACAGACGAAAGATTTTTATTTTATTATGTATGTCCATCTTAAGGTTTGGATTATTTATAGAGACAATTTTGTTTATACTAACAATAATAATAAATTTCTTTTTCTTTTTTAATAAAACAAATAAAAGACTAAGGTAAACATATTATAACGCAGAAAGAAAAAAAAAATTCTTAAATAAAGCAGACACATCTATTCTCCTTAGGAAATTACTCTCATCCTAGGGTTATTCTATTTCTTCATGTCAAGGAATTCTTGGAAATTAATTTTGGATCAACCATGCAAAGTATACATGTAAAGAAATTGCATAATCAAAATTAAAAGGCACAGAGTTCTTCATTGTTTCAACTAGAAGAAAAGTGGTGGTCCAACAACAAAAATACAATTTTTCACGTACATAAATGAAAAGAATTTAGAGATACAGATCACACCTCTTCAAGCGTAATTTCTCTGTATCTTGTTTCTCGTCTTCTACTTTCTTCTCTATATTTTAAAAACAATTAAAAATTTGACTTTAGGTAAGCATATAACTACACAAAGTGACTTAAAAATGAAGAAAACTTAGATTTCTTGAAATTTTGTAACAACATTCAACCTCTGAACCACTCAATCTTGTAAAAAATGTGAAGAATAAAGAAACTTCCCCAAAATTTCAAGAAAAAAAATGAGAAACAAATTTAAAAAATGTTCAAGAAGAAAGAAAATTTCCCAAAGTTTCAAAGAAGAGAGGAGAGAAGGATTTCAGAAATGTTGAAGAGGAAATCTCATAGCTTCTAGGAAGAGAAGAGAGAAGAGAGACGGTCATAAATGAGAAATATTAGGTTTCAAATTTTAATATTTCAGATTTCATAAAAATTGATAAAAGTTAAAAATTTAAAATTGTAAACAAATAAAAATAAAAATAATAAATTATGTAATATATATATATATATATTTAAACAAGTCAGTGGGTCAGAAACGGGTTTAGCTTGTTCAACCCATTTACAACTTGAATACGATTAAACTTAAATGGGTCCACTTGCTCTGACACGAATCCACCAACCCTGAACCCAAGCCCGCTATTTTTGTGTCGGGTTGTCGGGTCAAGTCCAATATTGCAACACCTATAAAAGATTATCAGGACACATACTTACATAAATGAAAATTGAAACTGAAAAAATAGAAAACAATGACAAGTATTATACTTACATTTGTAATACTTAATTGTTGTGTTGAAATACTAGGATTTTTGTCTGAAATTTAATCCTTGCATGATCTTTTATTATGGCCATGATTTCCTCATCTACTACACTTGTTCATGTTTGTTGCATCAGTATTTGTTTTTTCATTTTTTTGACAAGTTATAGCATTATGTTCAGCAGACCCACACAACTTGCAATGCATCTTTGATACACCTTTCCTTGACATTTTCTCCAAGTTTTCATTGACATTCTTGGCAGTTTTAGCAGCCTGCTTCAATTTTTCCTCAGGTCCAGCTTTCCTCTTCATTTTCGATTTGCCTAGCAACTTCGACTTATGAGGTAGTTGAACAGGTGCAATTCTAGTTCTGAGCCAATTATTTGGCCTATTTGTTGGGTTGATAATGGGCTCATAAGCCTTTGAATATGCTGTAATAGTATAAGCTTCATCCACATAATCTTTAGGGTTTCTTCCTTCCATTCCAAGAGCAGCTATTCCATGCTTGCAATGAATTCTTGATAGTTCCCATTTTCTACACGAATAACTTCTTGCCTCAATGTCAATTGCAAATTTCTCACTAGTAGTTTCTCTCACTTGAAACTTGCTACCCCCTACATATGATGGATAATAGTGAACTGATTGTTCTTTGAGTTTCTCAACAACCTTTGATATTCTTTGACAAATCCTTCCTTCTTGTCTTGATATCTATTTTCTTCTTACTTGGCATCTCAACATAAGATAAACTCTTATTCTTTCTAAGAGGCCAAGAATTGATTTACTCCTTACTACAACAATTTGTTTATTAAAACTTTCACACTAATTATCGAGGAGTATATCACACTTCACATTTGGCCTAGACTTTGCTCTTGTCTAATGCTTAGGAACCGTGTGTTTAAGCAACCAACTATGGGCACCCTCATCAACATTTTTCATATTTAGAAGCTTGCCTTCAAACTTATTTAGGTATGTAGCTTTGGCACACTTCTAAAGCATTTCTTTCAAACATTCTCGTGGATGCTTAATCTTGAAATTACTATGTATATGTCTTACACAGTGCCTTTGTTCAATCTTAGGCAACAACTCACTTGTTGCAGGAACAAGGCCCTTTTACATGTCAAACATCATGCACCAATTCTAATCGTCAAATATCTTCAAGTCATGAACAAGTCCCTCAATAAACCACTTCCAACTGCTTTTGTTTTCACCCTCAACCACTACATAATCTATTGGATAGATGCCATTATTAGCATCAATTCCAACAACTGTCAACAATACCCTTGGGTGTGGATCTTTCAAAAAAGTCCCATCTAATCCTATCACTCTTCGACAACCTGCTAGAAACCCACTCTTAAAGCTTCAAGGAATACATATATTCTTTTAAAAACTGACATACCTGTAATTGGTCTCTGGGGCTTCCAAACAAATTGTGCTACCTGGATTACTCCTTCTAATTTCAGCACAATAGTCCCAAAGCAGGGTGTATTAGTCTTTGTAACTTCCCTCAATAAGTTTTTTTTTTTTTTTTTTTTTTTCTTTCTCCTTTCTCACCTTATAAACTTTACTAATTTTAATATTCATAATCAATTCCCTATGAACTTTTTCTTGAACCTCAATTGCATTTACCCCTTTATCATTTTTAAAGTCTTCTAGATATTTCATTGCTAATATCTTAGAAGTGGCCATGTTGTGATTGAGTGTCCTTTAGCAACAATGCTTTGATTTTAAGGTCATTATCTGAACGGTTGAAGTATCTCCACCCTTTGAAGAATACGACATCCAATTGCACCCTCTGGCCTTACAAACAGCCCTAAGTTGTTCTTGGTCATTCTTAGAAAACATGATTTTTCTGCCACATTTAATTCCATGCTTTATTGCAGCAGATCTCACATCATTCTTACTGTTAAAAACCATCCCAACAATAAAATATGGATCTTCAAAATCGTGTGCAGCACTATATCTAGGGGAACTCTGCTCTCTTTTTTTTATTATTATTTTCCAAACTGTCATCATCCTGATTATTGAAGTATTCGAAATTTTAGTCCTATTATGCTTTTGATTCTTCAATAGCATGTTCTTGAACACCCTTGATAAATACCATCAATATCAACCCCTTCTATAGCTCCATATTCGTGTTGTAAGTCCTCTTACTTGGCTTTGCATTGCTACTATTCTTTCTAGATGATTTAGTAGTATTATCCCACTTAATAGGAACAGTTGAAAACTCAATTTCACTATCCTGTTCAATCTCATTGTCAAAAATACCTTGGCTTTGCTGGGTAGGTATATTATCCATATTTTGTTGTTGACTATGGACCTCCCTAGTTACATTACAGTCAAAATCATCTAGTCCTTCATCTACAACAACTTCAAGGAACCCATTATCTTCATCATACTCAACATGATAATCAGAATCATAAATAGCATTTCCTTTATCGATAACAACCTATTCTTCCTGAACTTTTGTTGTACTACCCACCCTACTAACATGCATCTCATTGTTAAATCTCTCCTCCCCAACTCCATCTTTTTTATCCCTATCCTTTTCTACTTCCACATATACCCTATCTTTTTTATCCCTATCCTCTTCCAATTCCATTTCGACAGCAAACATAACAGTAGACTTTTGAACATCATCCACACAAACCTGTTCTTCCTGAACTTCTGTTGTACTGCCCACCCTAACAACAAGCATCTCACTGTCAAATCTCTCCTCCTCATGTACTGTATGTATTTCTTTTTCACTATCCAATTCTACCTTACTTTTCTCATCTAAGTTACCCTCAACCACATGACTGTCACCTACCCCATCTGCTAACTCCTCTGCCATAACATTGTCCATACCGTTTGTAGGTGACAACACTGTGAACTCATTACTTTTGGAAGATAAATTTTGCATAAAAGCTTTGAGATCATCTACACTAAACCACTGCTCATTCATCTACACATATTAGAGAGATTTTCATGATCATTATTTGTTCATATTTATTTAAGTTCAAAGAATTAGTTAATGTAATACAAATTTAGACTTAAAAATGCCGATTGCACAAAGACATCAAATTTGAGTGGAGCATTCTCTATGAATAATTTAACATAAAGAAGCACATAGAAACCACACTCAGCTGCACTAAGTTATTTTGGAACCTAGATTATACATAAAAAATAACATTACTAATCAATTATGCTTAAAATTTTAATCAGCTCCTCTGATAGTAGTAGAAGACCATGCATAAAATTTGATGAAACTTAGCGCTTGCCTTTGGAAGTACTAGGAGCAATTTTGTAATACCCAGCCCCTTCAGTAAGGGCAAATTTGGAAAGTCACATTTTTTTTTAGTAACAGATATTTATTCGTTTTTAATATCTTTAATGAATGTATATTAATTAGGGTTTAGTTATATCGTTATCGGGATTTCTGAAAATTTTGAGAGGGCTTACGCTACGTCTTTTTTTAGGAGGTGGCCAATTATCAGGAACAATTAGGGAGAACCCCATCGACGATCGTTAACAAGGTAAACGAATTTCCCAATCTCTTTTAGGCTTGAATTGATATTTTAGACTTTTAGACAGAGCCTAAGCCAATTTATGATATTTAGGTTGAAACTTGGTGATTGAATAAGTGATTTCAGATTTCGATTTGGAGATCTCAAAGGTGAGTAAATGGAGTACTTATAATTTTCTATTTTCTGGCTGGATTCTTAAACTATTATTCCGTTTGTTCCTAATCGATTTGATTTGATTTCGTTCTTTTCCTAAATCCCTGTTTTGATTTTTTTTATATATATGTATTCGTATACATATTCGGTTATTTAAGTTCTTTTTATTGATTTCGTTGGTTCTTGTGGTGGGGCGATTGTGAGCCATCATCACGTTACAAGCTACATATATTCATACTGTTTTCTTTCCTTTTGCTTTCTTATGTCTTTTTGAAACTCCGCCATAGCTTCCTTGATTTTAACTATTGTATATTATTGTTTCCTTGATTTTCCTTTTGCTTTCTTTTTGTTTTCTTTTTTCAAATAGCCTACTATTTATTATTTTAGTTATTAAATATTTTCTTTAAAGAATTATTTTCTTGAAGATCTTTTAATTATATGATTTTTCAGCCTTTTAGTATTTTAAAATTTTAAAGATTCTTGTAAAATTTATTTTATTAGTATTATTAACTTTATTAAATTCTCTTTTTAAAGGATTTATGATATATATGTATATAAATGTAAGTATGCACAATAATGATTTCTGATATATATATATATATGTGTGTGTGTGCATATAACTTTTTCGTTTCATTTATTATTTCTAGTTTATATATTTATATATATTTATTATTATATTTATTAAAGATCTCTTTTATTTTTTCAAGAATTAATTTCTTGAAAATCTTAAAATTTTTGGTTTTTATCTCTTCTTTAATTTCTTGAGATTTCTTATTATATTTATTTAAGTCTTCCCTGAGTAAAATAAATTTTTGGCTCAAGTCTGTTTAAGAATTAGTTGGGGGAACATCTTTCACATTTGATAAGTTTTTGAACCCATAGAGCATGGTGAAAATCTCAACATTTGATAGAAGTTTTGGCCGTCCTAATGGGAGTACAGTTAGGGCCGAATTCAGTTAAACCAACAGAGTACCTATACTTGCTTGAGCCTACCTAAAAGATTTTGAAAGTTTGTGAAATTGTCAAGGGAAGTTTATTTTGTTTAGTTTCTTGGTTACTTTGAAATCTTTTCTTGGTTATCTCAAAATCTTTTTTTAATTACTGATTTGAATGTTTTGGAAAACAAGAAAATGAGTATTTTGTTTATTCATTGAACTTCTAGCTCATTCCTTTTCCTTCTTTTTATCCCTTCTTTTACAGATTCTAATGATGAGGAATAAGAGAGTAGATGAAGCTTGACTCTCGTTTTTCGTTTTGGATTCTTAGCCATTTATTTATTTGCTTTGGGGATTGGATAATTATTATTGTTTCTGTTTTTCTTTTGGAATTGTTAGTATTTAATAAGTTTGGGGTTGTACCCCTAATTCTATTTTGACTTTTGAGGAGATTGTAGAATTTCCTTGGAACTTAGTTTAAAGGATTTGGACTTCTTGTTTTCCCTTTTATTTTGAGGATATTCATTATGTTTTGAATTCCGATAGAGACCTTGTGCTCTTGGGGGAAACCTTGAGAGTACGGTCGTGTTATGTCTCGGTTTCAGGGCATGACAAATTTGTTTACAGCAACTTTGTCAATGGTCCTCCCACAATGCTTATAGATATCTAGTACAAATCTATGCATGTAAAAATATACAATCATTAAATTTATAGTATGCTATAAAATCAGAAAAATGTACTTAATTATCCATATTTAAACACTTGCTTACTTTCTTATATAAGCTTCCAACATTGAGCTGGTTGATACCATGGAATTCAATAGAATTATACATGGTTTTCTATCTTCAAAAAAATCATTAAATCCACATAAGATCAATTAGGACCAATGAGACCTAAATAATCAACCACACAAATTTTAGTTCTCATTGCAACAATAAAAATTTCATAGTTAAATTTAAGCTTATATATATCATGCTTACCATGCAACAATAGGAATTAAGACATACTCTTTAGCGAATATGTCCCTTTTTTTAATCCATGTCAACACCTTATTATTATCACTTCTTATATACATGTTAAACTAGAGAGAATCAATGTACATGAAAACTTCTTTATGCCCCTGTGATATTTCCTTCCATATTAGCATGTTACTATCCATACTCAAACATTAGTAAATATTCTATTTATGCCTATTGGAATTAAAAATATATATATATATATATATATTGAACACAATTACTGAAAACAATCACTTAAAGTATTTCTCAACGTGCTTGGAATCTAACATCTATCAAGCGAATGACTTTCAATGTGTATGTACCCTAAACAACCCGAATGCAAACGAAAAAACCATACATTTACTGTTGTCGACCAACCTTCAAACCTTTTTATTTTCAAACATTCACTCCTCAGCTATTTCAATTGCAGAACCCTCTACTATATTCCTTCCTTTATTACTTCTTCACAAGCATTCCTACCTTTGCACAGCTTCGATTGGTTGTTCTTCGTTCTTGCCTTCTCACCAACTTTTTTGCCCCCAATTGAATGACAAAGAACAGATGAAAAATGGGATAAAAGGAAAATAAATTAATTAAACATTAATTAGTGCTTAACTTAACGGTAATATAAACCCCCCAACATAAATTTACTATTTTACCCTCACCCATTATATTATAAACCTCGAAAATATAATTGGTACTGTCAACCTATTGCTGAATCGGTAAAAGGACCATATTGTGTGGTCAAAAATAATCTAGGGATGAAATTAGCTAAAAATTTGGAAAAATGATGAAATTGTCCAATCGAAAATAGTTTAGAAACTAATTTGGCCAATTTCTATTTTTATTTTTATTATCTTTTTAATTATATATTCTAATTGAATGACTTATTAATTTATTTTATTTCAATTTTTAATATTTATATAATTAAATTAAATAATATTATCTTTTTATAAGTTAAATAGGTAAATAATCGGGTTAGTAGGTTGATATTTGAAAATCATATTGGTGGATTATTGTGTTTTGATTTATATGCATGTATTAATCGTGATGGTGAGTTAATACGATTAATTTTCATGTCTAGTTTGGATTCAACTTTTTTGTGTTATTTTAAGTTCGTGTTGACGGGTTAAGTATAATTATTTAACTCAACTCAACACGATTACATGAACCCAAAACGATTACCACCCTAATATATATTTTTCTATGAATGTATGGGATCCGTACATCTGAGATATGGATGATGAGAAAATTAAATATTTCATTTTCTATTTCAGAAGTGTTTTTGCTTTTGGGAAATATTTTTTTTTTTCCTACTTTTTTCTATTCTCATTGATGGTGATACTGAATTATGATCAAACGTATGATAAGTGCATATGGATGACAACATAATATTTATTTATGAAGTGATACTTATGTTATGTGATTTAATTTTCTGAAGGATATACGAACTGGCTTTAGTTATATATATGTTTGTGTTTTTAAATTTTTGAAATATTTCCTGCACTAGTTTCGTTTTTTTTTTTTTTTTTTTTTTACACTTAACAATCAGTGAGTACTTAGGATTACGCTTTGTTGCGTAGATATGTTGATCTCTATTCTTTTCTACTTATGATTGTAGGGTGCCATGGAGTCAAAACACAAAACTCAAATAAAGGACACATTAGAAGCAAGGGGGTTCAAGTGTTCTGGTCTTTTTTGTATTTTTGAACATGCTCTACTTGGCACTACATGTTTTTTATTAATCATTTTTATGTAGCCAAGAATTTAAAGCACAAGACACGTAGGCAAAATGAAGATTTGGAGAGAGCTTTCTTCTTGTGAAAGTGACAACTAGGATTGAGATTGGTTGATGTTCCTTGCAAAGAAGTCTCAAGCAGAGAATATCTTTGTCAAGACCCTCTTATGATTAAGTCAGTAGAGAGAAAAATGAGAGAGTGATAACTAGTTATGTCTAGTATATCACTAAGGAAGAGAAGCGTAGAGAGAAAGATAGTGACTTAGCAGTGTGCAAGTGCTATAGTTTAGAATGTTTTTACCTTGTTTTTTGGGGATTGATTGTCTAGCCTTATTTATGTGGAATGATACTAAGTCTTTAGAGTATGAGCTAACGGGAATAGAATGGGTGTATAACCCGCTTAGATCCCAGAGCAGGTAATGTCTTATGCATGGGTCCTTTGGCTGCCCTTTTTAAGAGTAGTAACTGTAATACCTAATAATATCGTCTGACGACGATACTATGGTGTGCCTTATAGTAAAAGTAAAAAAGGAGAAAAAGACTGTTTTGATGCGGATACTTGCAAAATGTGAAATTTTTCGAAGTGTATGTAGTAGAGTCACGAGAGATATTCCACTGTTGACATGTCCTTGAGACTCTCAAATTGACAAACTGGGACTACACTTCAATATTGAGTCCCCAATAGAGTGTAGTCCCCTTGTACAAATCATCAAGAATCGAGTCCGGACTCTTCAATTTTAAAATTTATTGTAAAATTGTGTAATGTAACCACTAACCACTAATATAATTTCTTAGCAAATCAAAAGATACAACAAATATATATTATTCCTATAATATTACTATTCTCTATTCTTGGGTTGGAGGCTAGCTAGAGCTCCTCTCTTTATGTTCTTATGGGGTAGCACATGCCGTCAGTATTTTTCTTTTCTTTTACATTTTGCATGGTAGTCATCGATATTGCATTTTTGTTCTTTTTTGTAAATATTAAGAGTCAATTATATCATATTTATATAATCGTGTCAGTCGAACTATTATACTTAACCCGTCAACTCTAACTTGACATGAATTCGAAACGAGAAAAAAAAAAGAAGTTGAATTTGAACATGACACAAAAATTAATTATATCAACCTCCTAACCTCATTATGACACGTATATAATTTAAAATTCACTAACCTACAAATATGACTATGCGATATCAACCCACTAACTCAATTATTTAGTTATTTAACTTATAAAAATATTAATATTATGTAATTTAATTTCATATAAAATTTAAAATTTGAAAAATAATAATTATTTAAACGAGTTACGTTGTTCAACTTAATTATAATCTGAACATGATTATCATTAAATGAATGCCAAATTAGCAAGTTTAGTTCCCAAACTATCGTGATTTGGTGATTAAGGTCCCCAATGTATTTTTTTTTTTGTACAAATAGGTCCCCAAACTATGCAAATCGGGGATTAGGTCCTTTCGTTTAAATTTTCTGTAAATTTACGGTTCACCCGTTAAAAAAAAAAATTAAGGGTATTTTGATATTTTTACTTGAAAAATAAAAAAGAAGAAAAGGTATGGCGGCTTTGAAGAAGGTATAGCAATAGGAGACCAAGGAACTACTTGATTCTCTTCGTCGTCTTCGTCACCAGCGGAGTCATCTTCTTCACTCATCACTATCACTATAGTAGTCTTGGTCGCTGTCATCGGAATCTTCACTGACAGAGCTCTCGGTTTCTTCATCTTCCGGATCCTTCCTGGACGACTGAGGGCCTTTAGTATAGCTGATGGTAGAACAGTCATCGCAGACAGAAACAATTGGGCCAAGCTTAGCCCCAAAGGCTTTCCACGGGGTAGGCGATTTACAAACATAGTAAAGAAGAGATCTAGTATGTTTAGCAACAAGAAAATTAGCACGATGAACTCTCTCGTCACAGTCCCGACACAGTCTAGCCTGATCTGAATCACAATACATCCTTGCCGGTTTGGGACACAGCTCGCAGCCTTTCTTCATTTCCCCTTATAATTAAATCAAGAATAAAAAATTAAAAGTCTTCCCTGAGAATTTAGCCAAGATGCTGTCGAAATATGATCACGGGTTGTAGTACTATGTCCAGATGAATTCCAAAAGCGTTACGCAGAACAAGTTCTTTTCCTACGATATGGCTTTTGGTGGTGCCGGTTTCGCCATAAGTTACCCTTTTGCCACCATTTTGGCTAAGGTCTTTTATTCTTGCATTCAGAAATACCCTCATCTCTACGGCAGCGATGGTAGAATCCATGCCTGTTTGACAGAGCATGGGGTTAGCTTGACTCTTGAGCCCCTATTTCATCAGGTAATTAAGTGTTTTTTCATCAATTATTAATCATAGTGGTGGGCAGAATCCACGGCTAATGATTTCTTGTTTTTGATCTTTTGATGGGTTATGAAAATTTGATGATGAACAGATGGATATTCGTGGGAATATGTTTGGTTTATTAGCAGCGCATCCAATTAAACCATTGGTATCTTTGCATCATTTGGATGTAACAAATCCAATTTTTCCCAAAATGACAAAAGAAATGGCTCTCGCCCACCTATTCGAAGCAGCGAAGTTTGATTCCCAGAGGATTCTGCAACAAACAGTTTGCTACGACCGATGGTTTTCTTGGACGATCCCAGTGTCGTGGGGATACGCTGTTCAAGTGATCTTGATTTATGTAATTAAGATTTGAAGGTGACATATCCACACCAGTGAGCTGAGTGTTAGCCTGATCCAACCACAATGAAAATCTCGGCTTGAGCTAATTCCCGGCAAAAACAGTACTACCCCACCATAATTATTATCTCCTCCAAGTTGATGAGGAATTCCGACAGAAGAAATACCCCTTTCTTTTTTTTCTTTTTTTTTTTTTTTTTCTCCAAGTAAAAAGGCCAAAATACCCTTGGAATTTTTTTTTTTTTTTTTTTAACGGGTGAATAATAGATTGACGAAAAATTTAAACGGAAGGACCTTAATCACCAAATCACGATAGTTTGGGGACTAAACTTGCCAATTTGCCTTAAACGAATTGACCCACTCTAACACAAAATCGATTATATTCAACCCTAATCCACTACTTTCATGTCAGATTCATGTCAAATTTTCATATCGGGTTAAATATTGTCACCCCTAATTAATATTCACCTAATAAAAAAATAAGATAAAATATATTAAAGTGATAATAGTAATATAATTGCTTTTTAATTTGTATACAAATAATAATAATAAAATTATTGTCTTCTACTTCTTTTCCAACTATTGATTGAATTCGTTTTCATAATTACGTACAAAAAGATTTCAAGATATTCCATGTTACGCAATTCAAATCAATAAAATTCCATGCCATGAAATTCAAAAAAAAAAAAAAAAAAAAACCGCAAAACAACCATTTCTATTATGTATATACATACATACAAACACAAGTCTAAAAGTTTTAAATTTGTTATTTGTCAATTAATTTTTTTCTAATTTTAATTTTTAAATAAAATAGGATCAAACTATTTAATTTCTAATTAAAAAGAAAAGAAGTGAAAATAGAATCAAAAAGTTAAAAACACCCTTACATATGAATGAAAAGTGCTCAAATTTGACAGAATTTTTTATATTTAAAAGTAGAAATGATGTATATATATTATATGAATTTTGGAACCACCACAACTGCAGTGCTCTTTATATATATATATTATATGCTTTTTTTTTTAGCATAAATGTATGTAGGGTACGACACAATACGATATTAGCCGTTTAGGCTTAAAGGTTTATGGGTTTGGATTAAAGCGAATTGACATGTTTAAGTTTAATGGATTGGAATTTAAATGAGTTGAACCCACATAACACAGTTATAATTTGCGAATTCGCAAAATTAGAAAAAATATTATTAATTAAATATTTTAGTTAAAAATTTTTTCAATTTTTTTTCTTATATTTAATACTTTGTATTTTTAAATTAAATATTATTTAATAAATTTGATCAATAATTAATATTTAATATATCTAATATTAATAAATTGTGAAATTTTAATTTTATTATTGATCTTAAATAATTAAATTTATAGTTTTTAATTTTGAGTTAAATAATTAAATAATTGTGTTAGGTTGACACGATTATTAAATGGGTTAGATTTAAGTTCAGGTTTTGAATATGATTATTAAATGGGTTGAATTTGAATTAAAATTTTGAACACGATTGCCACCTCCAAATTTACGTAGTGTCCCCTCACTTCTTTTTTCTGGAGTGTTTGTAATTTGATTATCTGTTCTCATATAATATTTTCAAAGTTTTCTTGCAATAGGGTTGTGCAATATATATATATATATATATTTACTGGATACCATGTCCACTGTTATAAATATTATGTTGAATACATTTGATGTTAGTCTAGTACAGGTCTATTGGTACAACACCTCATATTAACATGAAATGTGTGGGCAAGGTTTATGGGTCAGAACCTCATAATTGTAATAAATTGAACTTTTTTTCCTTTTTTGTTTTGTTTTGACTCTTTTTATTTATTTATTTGCATATATTTGTTTTGCATTATTGAAAAAATATTTTCTGGTTTGTTAATCATGAACTACTCATTTAAAAAAAAAAAAAAAAAAAAAAAAACATGAACAACACCATCCATCTTATAGATAAAGAATTATTTCATGTTAGAAGTTATATGATAAATGTATTCAACATTAATTAATTAATTAAGTGAATTTTGGTCCCCTTAAATTTGTATTTCAGCTTTCAAATATTTTATGATATAAAATTTTCCTCCTAATTATTATTATTTTTCTTAGTGCACGAGGTATTGTGAATGAGTTCTAATTGTGAGCGACACTTTTAAATCATATCTATATTTAGACTAATCTCCACTAGTAAGTCCATTTCAGGAGGTAAGCTTTAGCTTAAACATGAGTATAGTTTTGAATCTGCGACCTCACTTAAGTCAAGAGAGTATCTTCCCATCAAATTATAAATTGTCAACTCTTGATTAATATTAATTTGAGAGCTATTTTGTGATACCTTCATGTAATTTTCATAATTACTTTTTTTGTTATTACCTTCGTGTAATTTTCATAATTACTTTTTTTGTTATTAACTTATATATATATATATATTGTTATAAAATAATTAATAATAATAAACATAAAAGAGAGTAAAAGTAAAAATAGAGACAATAATTTAATTATAATTCATGTTTAAAATGCCTATTTATAGAGATACATCTACAAAAACCTAATAGTTTTAAAGACTAAGGAGTTAAGAAGTAAATAGGACATAAGAGTCTTCAATGGATATTCACATAATAAATATATTTATTACACTCCCCATTGAATGTACATTATACAAGGAATATCCCTCATTAAAATATTACTAGAGAAAACCCCAGTGAGAAAAAACCTAGTGAAGTAAAAAGTGTACACCTTCCCTTGTACGCTTCCCCTGATTAGAACATTATATAAAATCTCTGAATCGACGCATTCCAACTTGTTCTAATATTTCAAATGTTTAAGTTGGTAACGCCTTTGTGAATAAATTGTCAAATATAGCTTATTTTGAGATCTCTAAAAAGTCGAAAGACTTATTTTAATTTCATTCCAATATGTACTGGTTGGATATGAACTAAATATTACTAATAAATTAATAGCAAAAGTTATATCAAGCATTACATAATTAGCAACATACGTTAGTGCACCTTTTGCAGTAGGACATGGTACTTTAGGACTAAGATGTTCTTCAATATCCTTGTGAGATAGAAAAATGCTATTTGTTCACATCAAGTGAGTGAACAACCATTAGGGAACTCACTAGATATATTTTTTCCATGTAAAATATTTTAAGGACCTTTTTTTGTATTAGTTGATTGAAAGAATTCTATCTTTGAAGTACTCGATCTGCAGATCAAGATAAAATTTTATTTTTATGAGATCTTTCATCTCAAATTCTTTTTTAAAGAATCTACAACTTTTGAAATCTCTTCAAGAGTTTTAATATTCGAATATACAATAATTATATAAATTTTGAGTTTTCATTCTCAAAAAAAAATACATGGACATATATATGGTTATTATAGTAACAAATACTTATCAAGACAATTGCACTACGGCCATCTAGTATATTTTAATCATACAAAGTTCTTTGTAATATTGAATATAGTTCTCGTAAAGTTAAATTGTATGTTTTAGGTATCTTAAATCTTTCAGGAATTCATATACATATATATATATATCATTAAGTGAACCATATAAATAGGCTATATTTATATTCATAGGATGCAAATTAAAATTTTCATTAGCTTCAAGACTATTGAGATATTGAAATATAATTGAATATCCACCACAGGAAAATATGTGATTTGATAGTTAATTCCACATTCTGCAAGAAAACCTGGTGCATCAAGTTGCATTTTATATCTCACAACTTCATCTTTCTTATTTGGATGTCGCATAAATACTCATTTGTACCCTATGAGCATGACATCTTCAGGTGTTCAAACTATGAGTCTAAAAACTTCGTGCTTTTTAAGTGAGTTTAATTATGTGTCAATTGCATCTGTCAAAAATATAGTCAATCACATCTACGTCGACACTCATCGACGGATGTAGGTTCATGATCACCATTATGATTCATAATAGTTAGTGTTATTATTTATAAAAACATTGTCGACAAATATTTCTGTCCGGGTTCAATTGCTTCCCGTAGAGACATAACTTATTGAAATCTCATCATTCTCCTCTTTTTCAGTATTTTCATGTGCCTAAACTTCTTTCGGAGTTATTTTATTTGTTATGTCTCTTAATTCTTTTGGAGTATCAATTTTTTCAATATGTGCTCATTTAGAACATGTACTCCCTTTATTTTGTGTGTATTCTTATCGTTAGAACCAATTGATCTATCACAATTCTAGCTTGCCAGGAACTCATCTTTTATTTCATTAATGGATTGTCTTACCGGGGCATCAATTTGTACGGAGCATTTGCAACTGATATATGTGATTTAATTATTCACTTTCTTTAGGTCAGTTAATCTAACTGATAGTTTATATTTTGCAATTGGAATATCTTTTAAACTTCAAGTTCACATTACTTTGTACGGTGATCAAAACATTGTAAAGCATTCAATGTAATATTTTGCCAAGATGTATTTTATTTCTCCCCTAATATTAGAATTCTGATTCAGTAGAATTGTAAAAAGACCTCCAATATATCTTATGATATGAGAATCAAATATAGCATATATTCCTAACCTCCTTTGAAGACCTATCTTTTTGCGTTGTGGCGGAGTTATAGAAACATATATTGCACATTTAAAAATTCAAAAACTAAAAATATTTGGCTAAAGATCATTAGGTAATTGTAAATGGGAGAACTTGTATTGGCTTAATACACACACGTTTTGCTGCATTCAAAATAACATTTCCCTTAAGTAATAATGAAAAATTTTGTTCTCATAAGAAAAGGTATAGCTAGGAATTGTAATTGCTTAATAAACGATTTAGCTAACCAATTTTTGTATATGAACATGAGTTACGGGATGTTCTACATTTATATCAATCACAACATCATCAAATGTATTGTGCTCGTAGTCTTCTTATTTAAGCAAGTAATCTTACAAATGTTACGTTGTGAATTGATAATAAACATATATGAGGCCATCTACGAGGTGTGTCTATTTAGAACCATAAAATATCTGATAATGGCCAAATCTACGTTGAGAACAAGCAGCACATGTAATTATTTTAATGGAAAAATCTTTAGGTTTTTTTATGAATGTCCATGTGAATGTTGAATAATAATTTTTTTTTTTTTTTCTTTTTTTTGCATCATATTGAACCGGGATGTCCTAACCGGTCATGTCATATAGTAAAAGTTCTTGAATCAATAAACTTTCGGTTTATGATTAATTTCATTTCTTTATGAAATATTGTATATGTTCTTCCAGAATATTCAATTAATTTTATATTTTCATAAATTAAAATAGCAATACAGTAGCCTTTTGGTAATATTACAATCGCTTGTTTGGAGCATTTATAAACTTAAATATCAAAATGAAAAAATAAATTAAAATACGAAATAAATAATAAAAAATAAACATATTAAAATAACAAAAGATATATTACATTATTAAATAAATAATAATAATAATAAAAGATAAATAAAATATTAAAATAATAAATAATAAATGATAAAAAGTAATTATATCATACTAAAATACTTAATAAATAATTAAAAATAAATATTTTAAAAGAAAAATATGATAAATTAATAAATTAAATATATTAGATAATATTATTATTCTTTCTTTTCTTTTCTTTTTTTCGATATTCGAAAAAGTTAATTATATCTATATCAATATTAGTATACAGATATCATCTATATTAACATCATTTTCTTTTTCGAGAAGTAAAAATTTATATTTAAATACATATTATATTCAAATATATATATTGAAATTTGAGGCATTTTTACCTTTGTTATGTCTCAAACTCATAACCTCTCGGATCATAAGTAAAGTTACTACCAATTGAGCTACACCTTCTTGACATATTCAAATATTAAATAATGATAATAAATAAAAGATAAACTTATTTTTCCGTGATCATTGTTCTTTTCGATTTTGGTAGTTACGAATATTATCCCACTTGAGTGTTTATCTGAATAAGTGTGATATAATTGGTCAAATTTATCACCACTTCTTTTGGGATCATAAATTCTAAAAATATTCACATATAAGAATCAAATAAAATTTATCAGTCATATTTAATAATTAATATTATAAGATAATATTTGAGACATAAAAGTTAGAAACTTTTTCTAATATATCATCATTTATTATATTTTCTTCACGTAATTTTAATTACGAGATAAATTTATTTATTACAAATAAAAATAATTTTTATTTACATATATAAAATCCTATAATGTATGATTTCTATTTACGGATATAAAATCATCTAGTGTCGTATTTGGGTGAACGACCATGTTTCTTTTATCTTCTGGTAGTTGAATCTTTCTTTTGACCATCTTCATAAAAGTAAGCATTCATGTTTTTATACTCCAATGGACTTTCAATTTTGGGTGGGGGAGTTAGTTTTAGAAGAAGAGAGCAAAGCTCCTCTATTGTAACTGCAATCTGAAATCCACTTAATTTAATCACCCTCCAGTCAAGCAGCATGCGATCTGGTTAAGAGAGAATTAATCAGATAGTATTAAACCTTAGTCTAAATAGATTCTTTCTTGCTTGTTTCATGAAGGCTTAAGATGCTAGCTTCCTAGTTCCTCTATCTTTCCTATAAAAGTAGAACTACCAAATTCCACCAGTACAGTTGTTCTAGCAACAGAATTCATATAAAAAGCTCTACATATCCTATTACTTGTCCAAAGTCAGTAGAGCTTTCCGTGCATCTCATTGCCCCCATACTGTGCAGCAGTTGGAAGTTGTCATAAAATATTTTGGATAATACTATCTTATGATTCTAAAGTCTCTATAGTCCAATTATTTATCTTCCCATAAA
>JAXGGT010011171.1:0-19802 GCA_035583425.1 Marsdenia floribunda
GGTTTGTTTTCAAAATGTGTACAAATGACTCAAACGTTTACTTTGACTCCGACAGAGCCCGGAATTTTCTTTTTTTTCTTTTTTTTTTTTGGCTATAGTAATGTTAGGACTTCGAAGAAATTTCTTATATTCCGACGGGAGTCAATTTTTGTGATTGATCTACGTACCTAATTACCCGTGATTATTTATAAATATTTTCTATTTATTTATCCATTTTTTATATTTATAATAGTAATTATACAACAACTACAGACGTGGCTAGGGTATTGTTTGAAATTATTTCATGTGCATTAGTGTTAAATATCCTGGATCACTTCAATTATTGTATTATTAAGTATGTAAATATGAATTTGAATATATAATTTAGATATACTTGGGTAGCTATTATTAGATATAATAATATATGCAATTTTTAATAATATTTGACTTAAATATTACTGCATGTGTTATTTAGAATTATACAAAATACACTTTTGTCAAATATTTATTGAAATATTTGAATTAAACTGTTGCAAAAAATATTTATGGTGTCAAAACGCAACATCATAATTAATTAATACAAAACCCAATTATCTAATCTACCAATATAATTTTTTTTTTTCATAAATTTTTTTTCTCTTATGTCTTTTAAAAAAATATGTCATATGTATTTTAAAAAAATATGTCAAATAACATCGAATGAATTTGAATAACTACAAGATAAATAAAATAAATGTAAAGGGTTATTGCCGAAATGGCCTTCTTTATAAACATAATTTCATGAATAGCCCAATTTTAAATTTGTAGAAATTTCTAACCTAAAAGTACACTAGATGTGAGTTTTTAACAAGGTAACGCACATGTAACATGAGCTTTTGCATAGTCAACCCCATTAACGCACACAGTGTGTGTGTGTTTGTCAAGATTAACGCACATCATGTGTACATTTTTTACCTGAATATTTTTTTTATTTTTTTTTATTTTTCTCCATTCTCCCTTCTCTCTCCTTTAACTAACTAAGAATAAGATATAGATATATATAATCGAATTTACGTATCTACAAAAAAATTAAAAACTAATATTTGAATATATCTTTAATTAATAGGGATTTTTAAATACAATATCTTTGATTAATTAAATTACGTAATCCTATAATTAATAAATAATAAATTAATATTTAAACATGTGAATATGTATATATATTGTAATTTAACTAAAAATAAAATATAAATATACTTAAGTGAATTTAAAATCCATAATAAATTAAAAATTAATATATTGAATTAAATATAATATCTTAAACTAATTAAATCACATAATATTATAATTAATAATTAATATTTTAAGAATTCATATATATATATATATATATATATACATATACATCCATAATTTAAGTGAGAATAAGATATAAATATACATAATTGAACTTCGAATCCATTAATAAATTTAAACTTAATATTTTAAATTAAATATAATATATTTAATTAAATCAAATGATACTATAATTAATAATTAATAAATTAATGTCATTGATTAAGCAAAATAAATTAATATTTTAACTAAGAATAAGAAACCCTATACCGTAAACCCTAAACTGAAACCCTTGTGGATTATTAATAAGCTAAAATATTAATTTATTTTGCTTAATCAATGACATTAATTTATTAATTATTAATTATATTCACGTGATTTAATTAAAGATACTATATTTAATTTAAAATCTTTAATTAAATGTTGTGTAGGGTTTCTTATTCTTAGTTAAAATATTAATTTATTTTGATTCATCAATGACATTAATTTATTAATTATCAATTATAGTATCACGTGATTTAATTAAAGATATCATATTTAATTTAAAATATTAAGTTTCAATTTATTAATGGATTGGAAGTTTAATTAAGTATATTTATATCTTATCTCAGTTAAATTATAGATGTATATGTATATATATCTAATTGTTAAAAATATTAATTTATTAATATTTAATTATAATATTAGGTGATTTAATTAGTTTAAGATATTATATTTAATTTAATATATTAATTTTTAATCTATTATAGATTCCAAATTCACTTAAGTATATTTATATCTTATTGTTAGCTAAATTATAGATATATATATACATATTCAAATGTTAAAATATTAATTTATTATTTATTAATTATAGTATTAGATGATTTAATTAATTAAAGATATTATATTTAAAGATCCCTATTAATTAAAGATATATTCAAATATTAATTTTTTATTTTTTATTGATACAAAATTCAATTAAGTATATCTACATCTTATTCTCCGTTAGTTAAATGAGAGAGAAGGGAGAATGGGAAATTTTTTTTTTTTTTTTAAAAAAAATGTTTGGTGAAAAACGCACACACGGTGTGCAATAAGCTTGGTGACTGGACAAACGCGCACACGTTGTGTGCGTTAATGGGGCTTACTGCGCACACATGTTGCATTTGCTTTTTCAATTGACGCATGACATTTTTTTTTTTTTTTTGAAATTTTAAAATCTGAAAAAATGCACGATTGGTGTGCCTTATCTTGTTAAAAATGTACATCCCATGTGTGTTTAGGCCAAAAATTTCAACAAGGTTAAAACTGGACTATTCTTGGAGTTATGTTCAAAAAGATGGCCATTTTAGACAATAATCCAAATGTAAAAGTAATGTTTTGTTCAAAATTTCCATCTTTTAATTGAAAAAATGAAATATTTCGAACATAACAGGCCTTTTTAATGACACTCAATCAAATTAAATGAATCTATTTATAAAAGTTTAATTTTTTTTTTTATTAAGTAAATATTGAACTTCCAACCCCGAAAAATAATTTTATATATTTGTTCAAAAAAATGTTAAATTACTTTTGTTTCAATTTAATTTAGTTTTTTTTTTTTTTTTAAATTGTCACAACCCAAAACCTAGCGTGACACGAATTGTCTATAAATACGTAAAATAACATAATTGTTTTTTAAATTCAATATCTAGAAAATGAAATCCTCAATAAAAGCTTTCTATTGTCTCCAATCAAACAAAACAACCCAACTTGACGTAAGTGATTACGACTCAAAATCCAAATAACTAGAAATAACTCAAAAATATAAAGTCTACAATTTCAACAATTTAAAACAACTATTGACTCTCAATCACGAGTTGTATTCAATTCTTGAACTATTTTTTCTTTGTAAAAACCTACAAAACGTATATATATAACATAATGAGTTATGAACTCCAGTAAGTAATTCCAACTCTTCCCTTAAGAATAAATAATTTGGAAAATCTTTCCTCAGTAACCAAATATAAAAACATTAATCATAATAAAATAATAAAAGTAAAACATATTAAGTATTAAAATCCTATAGCATAAATTCAAGACATACTCAAGACATATTCATTACAATAAATGTGGCTCAAATAAGTCTTAAAAGATGTCTCTACTGAATATCCAATCCAACTCTATCCCAGTTAAGATGACCATAACATTGCGTAAACATAATCATACATATGTCATGTCTACTCACCAATAGATAGGTGTAACGAGAACTAGTTATCTAGGCTAATTAAGAAAATAAGAGCCAATATCATGTAAATGCACGTGTCTCAAAATATATGTACACGAGATACATAAATCATACCCACACATAAAATACCATGTTTACTCTTTAAATAAATAATACAGATACAATAGAAAATAAATCAACTACATTTATAAGTAACATCATTGTTAAAAAAATATACTCCTTTCCATGTACATGAACCATAAAAAAATAATTCTCATTCTTTTCATTGAAAGGGAAAAGTTAGAATCACTTTTCTCCATCAAGTGACTAAATCAAATAATCCTAATCCCAAGAATTGTCACCTAAATAATAATTATATCCAAACTAATTATTAAAATACTTAATCTAGAAACTCAAGAGTCTAAAGTAACTATCTAACTTATTCCATTCTAAGAAATATCTTAAATTAAAATGAAGTAGTTATATAATTATCATAGTAGTTAAAATATTCTTGAAATGCTAAACAATATAAAATCTTTAATAAATGTGCAAAATATAATTATAACGATTTTATATAATATTATAATTCCTAGAATTATAATTATTTATATATATGTTTATTATATATATAAAATTATAAATTCAATAATAACATATATATATATATATATATATATATATATATGTATATACACAAGAATCATATAATTTAATATACATATATATAAAAGACAAAAAAAGTTCTATGTATGTATATATATAATCAAGGTAAAGTACACACACATATATATATATTTATAAAAGTAGTACAAGTAGTACATCAACAACCCGTCATCAATCAATCTTCTTCTAATTTTTTTTTTTTTTTTTGTTGAATATATTTGGATTAACGAGGGAACCCCGCCGGCGGAAACCCAACCACCCCAAAGGGCGGAGTCCCGACTACCGGCGAATAAACCTCGCCCCCCTGACCAGAGGCCCCTTAGTCAGAGAGGAGGCAAATCGAGGGATGTGCACCCGAGGGCAGAGGATCCGGGGGAGAGGACCAAGTAGAGCCTGAACCCCAGGACAAACCTCCACAAATAAGTGAAAATTTGGCCCACGCGAGATTCGAACCCTGGCGGCCAGAGGCGCTAGCCCCTTGTCACCCCAGACCATACCAACTGGTCTATGCCCCTGGTCTATGAAAGTAGAGTTGTATATATAATCATATGCAAGTAGAACGTAGTACCTCTGCCACTAACTTTAGTGCAATTCTTTTCCTTCTTTCAATTTCAATCTCAATTTTTTCTTCCCGTTAACAATAGTACAATACACACACGCAGGCACATATATATATATATACCTGATCGGGAACAAACTTCACTACATGCTGAGTAGGCTAAGTAGTCATATTTTTATCCCAAGTCACCTATAAAGACAGTGAAATACCAGAGGAGGAGTCTCCAGTGATGACCCTTCAATCGTAAAGTTAGTAAAGATTCCAAAGAATCTAGTATCAAGTCAAGTGTATCATGAGCTTAGAATAAAAGAAAATTAGAATCCTTACCCAGTTGGACATTATCGTTATTTATGGATATGTGTGCTCCGTTGGGGAGTTGACACCTATCTTGAAGGTACGCTCATGCGCTACATGTTGGCAGAAAGCAAGTGCACCTTCCTATTCAACTATTAGAGCCATTAAATGCTCAATATGGAACTTGGCAGCAGCTTCTGAAGCAAAGTGAGTGGTGAGGTTGACCTTGATGATGACGTGTCTCGTAATGGATCCCTCAGAGTGAGCTCCAAGTCATCCTGGATCTAAGAGCCCTACTGGACTGTGGGTATAGTGGAGTGAGCTCAAGGCCTATCCACCTTAGCAAAGTTGGCTGGGCTTGTAAACTTACGAATTTTTACACCTTTGGTGCCTTCAATAGCTCCTTGTTTTGGAAAAAAAAAAAAAAAAAAAAAAAAACCTATCTCTTTTTTTATTTTTGAATGCCTTCAGAAACCCTTCGTGTCTCTCACAAGTGTTATCATTAAAGGCCACCATTCGATAGATGCACCTCCTGGATCCTCAAGGTATTTGCACCATGCTTCGTGCACAATTATTGACAAAGCTACACATATTTTTCCTTTTTTATTCAAAAGCACTGCCTTAATCATTTTTACTCACAATTCCAAACCTTAGACTTTTGCAAGCAATTTTCTCTCTGTCTTTGAAAAACTTTAGCAAGAAAAACTTAGAGAAAAACCCAAAGCTTTCTTTCTGTCTTTTCTGAAAGTGTTCCAGCACCTTCTATCTTCTGCTTTCTACAAGTCTCTAGCATTTCCTTCGAAGCAATTCTCTGCTTCATGAAGTTTCTTCGGTAAGATTTCTCTTTTCTCAACTTTCATGTATTCTCTTTTCTTTTTTCTTCTCATTTTTCTTTTGTTCAGCGGTGGTTGGAAATTGCTTGGGCCTCCTGTGAGTTAGTATATTTTTGACAGTTGTTGGTGACTGTCATCCCATCTTCTAGGTGTTTAGAGCTAGGCTTAGTGAATTGGAAGTCACTATGGTTAGGATAACCTTGCGCAGTGAAGAGTTGGGAGTTAATGAGGAGCTGTTACAGATAATTGATGGGGAAACTGGGGGAGTTTCCCAAGTGAGGGAGGTCTTCCGGGGTACTGTTCAAAGTTGGGAGAACTCTAAGAAGACCTAGTCTATCGAGGTCCCCTAGGCTGGTAGAGAAGACGGTGAGGAGGAAGTGGGCGAAGAGGGTGCAAGAAAGAACCAATTGACCTAGCAAGGGGTTGAGTCCGAGGCAGAAGAAGTAGAGAAAGAAGGGTCTGAGGAAGAGGCAGAAGTCCCTCTCTATGACCTTTTTCCATTGTTGACTCCAGCTAAGTTGGTGAGGATCAGGTTTACCTATGGAACTGAATTCTCTACCACCAGATGTTTGCGAATTAGGTGTCCATCCCTCTTCAGCACTTCAAATTTGGTCTCTAGCTTCTAATGAACCCATTCTTAGTGAACATTTTGTTGCTCCTCCAAGTTCAACCAGCTCACATCCATCTGAACATTGTCCGAACAATAATGTGCTTTGCTACTCACTACTACAGAGTTTGAGTAGAGCCCACTTAGTACCTCTTCTCCCTGTTCTACTACCCAGAGATGATGGTGGATAACGCCATCTCCCTGAGGCCGTAGCAAAGTAGGATCCAGCGCTTCGACTCTCCTCCATTAGAAGTTGACTATAGAGATAAGTGGGTGATGGTGGAGAGCAATATACGGTTCCCCTTCTTGCCTAATAGGAACTTGTTCACCATCAAGAATTTGCTCAACCCTAGGAAGACCCCTAACCCAACTGCAGCAGAGAAGATTTTCTTGGAAACCATTGGGAGGAAGTTGAGTAAGAGCTCGACAAGGCAGAGGAAGGTATGCTCCACCTGGGCTCTCCTGGAGGAGGAGAGCCTAAATTGAGTCGACATCAGGGGGATAGATGAGAGGAGATGTGCCCTGGGATTGGATGACACGGAAGAGTATCCTTACTGGACGCTTCATCTAGTTAGGATATTCTTCCCGGAGTTCCTGAACCACCAGGGGTAGACTAAAGCTTCGAAGTTCAGCCCTCATGGTAGATATGCAGAATTTGAGACATTTGTTTTGAAATCCACATTTTACTTTTTGCAGACATGTCTTTGAAGGTAATATATGAGGCAAGCGATAGTGGCAAATAGGTGAGGCAGTGGCACTTGAATTTGCTGCTCACCAACCCTCTTGTTGCCCTAAACAAGGAGGTTGTGCTCAAGGGTCCTGTGGGTCCTGGGCCTCAACCAGTCATCCCAGAAGCCTAGGACCCAAGGAGAGCCCCAGCTAGAGGGCCCATTACTCCCCTCCCTTAAGGTACTCAATACGTTGACTTCAACAGTGTCGTCCACACTTCCTCCGTCGGCTAAGGCGGCGCTATCAACAAAAAGCCCTCCAGCTCTTCGGGGAGGGAAGCTCCCCCTCCTAATAGACAGGATGTGGTTCAATTCTCTGGAGGTGAGACCTTGACTTCTACCAGCATTTTGTCTCATCATCATCAGGTTGTAAGTGTACTTGGATTGATCAATGCCTTTTGATTTTTGTTTATGTTTCAACTTCTTCTACTCTCCCTCGCACATCTAGGTATCCAGAGAGCTCCCAGAGGAATGTTCCTTCCTGGCTTCGACCAGATTTTGAAATCCCTAAGACCATTGTCGGTCCCATGGAGTTGTGGAGAGAGATTGAGAAGTTTGCACCTTCGCTCAACGGGCTAGACTTCTCCCATCATGTCCTAAACTGATATGTAGGGATGGCCCCCGTGGCCCGAGCTGCTACCCTCACTTTGTACAAGGACCTCAGGATCATGGGTCCTGGGGAGCTAAATAACCGCTGCGGCTCTTAGATCTCCCAAGTGGGTGAAGGACTTAATTAATATTTTTGATATGATCCTTTTCCTTCTTTTGTCTGACTTTGGACTTCTTTCTGCAGTTCTACACCATGATCATGCAGATGGCCTACTTGGTTGACAAGTCAGAGACCAATCGCTCGAACGCACAGGCTAACGAGGTGAGGGCTAAGCAAGCTGAGTCCAAGGCGAAGGCTATTGAGGGGCAGGTGAAGGTGATATACCTAAAATATATCTACTTTTATTTGATATATTTATCCTTAATTATGATTAAATGTGGTGATAAATATGATTTTATTGATAGAATATTTAATTAGTATCATATTTTATTTTGTAGGGATAAAATTATCAATAATGCTAAAGATATATCAAAATATAAAGAATCATGGAATATATCTGATTTGGAGAAGATAATGGCAAAATAAAGTCATTAGAGAAATCAAGAAGAACAGAAGATATCATAGTCCAATTAGAAGAGTCAAAGATATTTAATTAGAATAAACTTTTAATTTATTCTCTATAATTAAGGACCTAGAAGAGAATCAGAAAAAAGGGGGGAGATGTTAGAGATTACTTGAAGACTGAAACAACCCAGCAAAACTCTCTCTACTCTTTCTATATCTTATGTTAGAAATAAATATGTGCTTTATTCTAGCTATGAGTAGCTAGATTTTATCGGGATTAAGGCATTTTGTCAAGGCTAGAACTTTTACGGATTTCGTAGTTTAATTTATTATTTTTATTAATCTCGAGTTCCTGTTTATTATTATTGCTTTCTCTTAATGCCTGTGATTATCTGATCAATAATTGCATGACATTAGATTTAACCTACACATCGGAAGAGACTAGAATGAATTAGAAGAAGGTGATAATAACACTTAGTAAAATTGACTAGTAATAGATTCAATTTCTATTGTGCGGTTTCTAGCCTTTAAAAGTTAGGGAATTCCACAACAGTTTTTTGTAGTTTTTGTTTGTTAAAATCAGAAGGGAATTTGATTGATTTTACATAATAAAATTAGGGACTTTTCACTAAGGAATTAGGTCTAGTCTATATTTGGGAACTCTACTGTAAACAAACTCGAGAATTAAATTAATATTAACTATTATCTTTCAAAAAATGAGTAGGTTGGATCAAAAGAGTCTTAGTCTATTCATATTATTAATTCTTTCTTTCATAAATATCTTTTTGTATACTTTTAGTAGATAATTAAACCTAACGATAATATTTTTGTCTAAGTTGAATATAAAGAAATATATTTTATCAGTTAAACAACAGTCCTTGTAGGATCAATATTTTTTATTGCTTTGACAGATTGTATACTTGCAATCTCAGCATCAAGTTTTTGGCACCGTTGCCAGAACTGTTTTGTTTAGTGATAAATTTAATTTCTTAATTTAAGTTTAAAACTTCTAACATATTTTCAATTTTTCATATAGTTTCTTTTTAGGTTTATGACTTGCATTTCTAAAGAACCATTGGTATTTATTCCTGAAATTGAAGCATTTGTAAGGAAGAATCGTAGTATAGTTAGAAAATTGAAATTTAAAGAGATGGCTGGAAACAATTCTGGTGATCACAACCCAATAAATCGACAAAGGGGTCAGCTTTTATGTGACTATGCCAAACCAGTAATTGAAGATAATCCTGTGCCTGCTGCAGTGATCCCTAAAATCACTGATGCTACTTTCAAGATTCAACCCCAATACATCCATATTGTTCAAAATAATTCCTTTGGTGGTTCACCCAATGAGAATCCGCAAGATCATCCTACTAACTTCTTGGCCATTTGTGACACCTTCCAAATCAATGGATTATCATGAGATGCAGCAAAGTTGAAACTTTTTCCTTTCCCCTTAATGGATAAGGCTAGATCATGGCTTTATTCTCAAAGAAGAGGATCTATTACTTCTTGGAATCAATTAGCTTAATTATTTATGTTTCGTTTTCCCTCATAGTAAAAGTATTAAAATGTGTGCTAATATTAGTAATTTTGTGCAGGGACCTCATGAATCACTATACAAAGCATGACAAAGATTTAATAATTATCTGCGTCAATGTCCGCACCATGGATTGGACAATTGTTTTCAAATACACGCTTTTTACAAAGGGTGTAGAGAAGATACAAGAGCTTTTCTAGATGCTCCAAGTGGAGGAAAATTGATGAATTTAGTAGAAAATGCAGCTTGGAGCAAATTAGAATCCGTGGCTCAGAATGGTGCTCAATGGGATAATTCTTCAAAAATAAGAAGAGTTTTAGAAGTTGATGTTTAGATAAGTATCTTGGCGAAGATTGAGGCCCTCGACAAGAAGATGGATGATATGCCCTTTGGAGCTTCACTTATTAATTGTGAGATATGTAAGGGAAGACATTATACGAATCAATACCCTCAACTTGTTGGCGTAAATTCATTGGAGAATTATGACATCAACTATGTTGGACAAAATAGAGGTAACCCTTCATTTAATTCTAATTACAATCCTTCTTGGAGAAATTTTTCATGTTTTCAATGGAGACAAAATCAAATGCAAGGACAAGTACCTCCACAACCTCCTCCTCAAGAAAATAAGAATCAATTAGAAGATGTATTCACAAAATTTATGGAAGCAACTAATACAAGATTTATCACCTTAGAGAATGAAAATCAACAAATAAAGAATTCTCTTTGGCATGTAGAGGTTGAAGTTGGTTAAATTGCAAGTGCTATTTTCAATAGGACTCGAGGTACTCTTCCAAGTGATACTGAAAGAAATCCAAAGGAAGTTGATGCCATAATTTTGATAAAAAAGTGGAATTAGAGGAGAAAGAAGAGGAGAAGAAAGTTCAAGACAATGAAGAAATTACAAAGAAAGATAATTCTTCCCCTTCTAATGAGGAAGGTAAGTACGAGTACAATAATGACATTGATTTAAATTCTTTACCTTTTCCTAATGCTATTAAACAACATCCATATGTTGAAGATCAATTTACAAAGTTTCTTGATATTATCAAGGAACTAGAGATTAACCTTCCTTTTGTAGATGCTTTGAATCAATTTCCTCAATACTTTGACCTTTTAAAGAAGATTCTTCCTAGCAAAGAAATGTTTTTAGAAGAACCAAATCTTCAAGATAAATTTCCATCCAAACTTGATGACCCAGGGAGTTTTCGTATTCCTTGTTCTATTGTTGATTTATCTTTTAAGAATGTGTTGTGTGATTTAGGTTCTTGTATTAATCTCATGCCTTTATCAGTTTATCATAAATTGGGATTAAATGATATGAAAGATACTAAATTTCAACTTCAAATGGTTAACAGGTCTACCAAAATCCCTAATGGAATCATAAAAGATGTTATTGTTAAAATCAATAAATTTTCATTCCAAGTAGATTTCTTTGTGCTTGATATGGATAATGATAATTATTTGCCATTACTTTTGGATAGACCCTTTTTAAACAGTGGTAGAGCCTTATTTAATATTGAAAAAGGTGAGATGATCTTTCGAATTGGAGATAAAAGTGTGATTTTTAATGCCTCATCGTAATGAATATATAAATTTTGTTAACTTTACTAACAAATCAATTGAGAATTTCTCGAAGCATAATTTTTATGTGGAGAAGTTAAGGAGTTCTCAAAAGCTAGATATAGAGGTAACTAAGTTAATAAGAAAAGAAAAACCTCTAGATGATCTTAAATTTGAACAAAACTCTTGTTATTATGGAAAAATTCAAAAGGTGGTACAAGAATGGAAGATAAAATGAGTATAATTTCAAAGTGTTGTGAAGAAGTAAAAGAAGATATTGGATACAAGATTACTTTGAGTAATATGCATCTCCAACCCCGTTATTTTCCACCATAAAAATAACAAATGAAGTCAAGCTCAAGACTATAAACAAGAACTATTTTTATTTTATTTTATTTTATTTTTAATTATTAATTATTAGTTTTTTTAATTTTTTTTCTTTTTCTCTTTCATTAATTCTTCTCTTGGACTTAATTTTAGGTGCTCAAACTTTTACAAGAAAATGCTTGCTTCTCACCAATCTCTTATCAACCTATTGGTTCATCTACCCAAACGAAAGGCAAGTACTCTGTCTTTTGAATTCATATTCATTTATTTTTCCATTGAGAACAATGTGAGTTTTAAATGTGGGGGATAAAATAAATTATTTAATCTTTCGATATTATTTTCTTGAGCTTGAAATATTAAATATCTTTTGAAATAATTTCACATTGACATTTTCATGGACATAATTAAGTTTAGTATTGAGTTTTGGTAATTATCTATTAATTAATTATGATGATATCTTTATTATTGATCACATCTTTTGTTTTATTAAGATTCATGATTAGTGACTTTGGTATGTGAAATTATAGATGTTTAATTGAGTTTATACTTACTTTGATCTTCATGAGCTATGAGGCTCTTTCAAAAATTTTTTGAATAAATTTTTTTTAAAAAATATTGTAAGATTCTTTTGGATTTTATCGTGGGATAAATGACTCTTTTGGGTAATTCATTTTTTGCACACTAGAACTTGTTTCTTTACATGTTTGAAGCGAAATAATAAGATTAATTAGTCGACTTGGGGATGACATAAGGCCTTCTTTGACTCATTTGAGCTTTTATATACCTACCGTACTAAAATAAATCCCTATATCCCTTTTTGAACCTAATTAAGAATAGTTACATAACTATTCAACTTTCTTTGACACATTAGCTTCGTATATTTACTCTTCTACCCTTATACACTTTACAAGAGAATGTAGGGCCCACATTTCTTTTGAAAGATGTCAAAAGATATTTGATGAAGAGAGAGAAATTTATGGTTGATGAAGAAAGAAAAAAAAAGATGGGGAATACATTTGAAAAGTTGAATAAGTTGAGAAAAGAAAAGAAAAAAAAATTGATTTTTTGAAAAAAAACGATATGCAAAAAGGAAAAAAGTGAGGTAAAACAAAACTCACTCATCAAGTAAAAGAAAATAAAGAAAGAAGCAAGGAGTTGAAAAAAAAAAAGAAAGAAGAAAAAAAGAGAAAAATTAATGAAGTACATTATGGATTTGATGAGACATTTTATGATGAAAAAGGTAAAGGTATATATTTATTCACCATTTCTAAGAGCAGAATATTATGGAAATTGTTTATCTTAACTCATTCTCTTACTCTTCTATTTTCTTTTATCCTTTTATCCTTCGTTTGTTAACCAATTCCCGAGCCTAATGTTACAAGTTAAAAGTCCTAATTAACCCAAGTTGGTTGATTGATTTTAATTAATGGAGAATGTTTACATTTACAAGCCTATGGTTGTGTTTATTTTTTTTCTATTGATCAAGAGTTGTTATTTTGATCCATGGTTTTACAATGAGAAAAGCAATTTTAAAAATTATTTTGAGCCATATTATCTTGTTGAGTGACAAGTATTATATAGAATGACTGAACTTTTATATGGATCATACCTTGGTTTCTATGATTTGTTTTCAATTTGGTTTTTTTTTTTTTTGAGATATTTATTATGATATGATTAGCTGATTGTCAATTTCTCTTTATTTAACTTTGATTATGATTCATATTCTACAATTTTGCCTAAGGACAAGCAAAAAGCTAAGTATAGGGGAGTTGATATACCTAAAATATATCGACTTTTATTTGATATATTTATCCTTAGTTGTCATTAAAGGTGGTGATAAATAAGATTTTATAGATAGAATATTAAATTAATATCATATTTTATTTTGTAGGGATAAAATTATCAATAATGCTAAAGATATATCAAAATATCAAGAATCTTGGAATATATCTGATTTGGAGAAGGTAATGACAAAATAAAGTCATTAGAGAAATCAAGAAGAATAGAAGACATCAGAGTCAGATTAGAAGAGTCAAAGAGACTTAATTACAATAGACTTCTATGTTATTCTCTATAAATAAGGACTTAGAAGAGAATCAGTAAAAGGGGGGAGAAGTTAGAAATTATTTGAAGACTGAAACAACCCACCAAAACTCTCTCTACTCTTTCTCTCTTTTATGTTAGAAACAATTATGTGCTTTATTCTAGCTATGAGTGGATAGATTTTATCGTGATTAACACCTTTTGTGAAGGCTGAAACTTTTATGGAATTTGTAGTTTAATTTATTATTTTTATTAATCTCGAGTCCCTGCTTATTATTATTACTTGTTCTTAACGCTTGTGATTATCTTATCAATAATTGCATGATATTAAATTTAACCTACACATCGGAAGAGACTAGGTTGAATTGGAAGAAGGTGATAATAACACTTAGTAAAATTGACTAGGAATAGATTCGATTTCTATCGTGCGGTTTCTAGCCTTTAAAAGTTAAGAAATTCACAACAGTTTTATGTAGTTTTGTTTCTTAAAATCACAAGGGAATTTGATTGATTTACATAATAAAATTAGGGACTTTTCACTAAAGAATTAGGTCTAGTCTATATTTGGGAATTCTACTGTAAACAAACTTGAGAAGATTCATAAAATCAGTAGGTTGGATCAAAAATGTCTTAGTTTATTCATATTATTAATTGTTTCTTTCATAAATATCTTTTTGTTTACTTTTAGTAGATAATTAAACCTAACAATAATATTTCTTTTGTCTAACTTGAATATAAAGAAATATATTTTATTAGTTAAACAACAGTCCTCGTGGGATCGATATTTTTTATTACTTTGACAGATTGTATACTTGCAATCTCAGCATTAGGGGGCAGCCGTGAGGGAGGTGGAGAGCATGCCTTCCAGAATAAAAGAGCTGAAGGAGCAGTAGAGCAAGGCCATCTTGGAGTAAGATGTTCTAAAAAAGGCTATCGAATGCTCTTTGCTCTGGGCTGGTGTGGCCGAGGCAAAGCTAAAGGCTCAGGAGGTTGAGGTGGCCAAGTTAAGGGCCTTGAACAAGAAGCTCCTGGGAGGGCAAGAGACGGTGGAGGCAGATCTTGAAAGGCTAAGCTCGGGTAGCTAAAGAGATTTTGTTATTTGAGAGTTTCAAGCTTCCACCGACTACGATGCTTCTTTGGGGGCTCTGGCTAACATCTTCCTGGAGCAAGGTGCCACTCATATGGTGCGACAGATTCATGGCTACTTCCCAAATAAGGCTCCCCTCGTCCACGCCTTCAAGGGGTTCTTTGCAAACCCTAAGTTATGAGGTAGGGCGCACTTTTGTCCCTTTCACCAAGGAAGAACTCAAGGAGATCCGCAAGCTAGATGCTAAGGACAATCTGCCAGAGTGGGCCCCTCGTGCTGTTGTGGTCCCCTATTTTTAGGACTTGGTTAGAGGCCTTTGGTTAAAGGCTTAGAAGTTATTGCCTCTCTTCTTGTGGTTGGAGGTGTGAAAGTTGAGGTCTCTCAGCCTACTGCTACTGGGGGCTCCAAAGCTGTTGTACCTCCTCCGGCTATAGAGCACTCTCCCCCTACTCCCCAAGTCACTAAGCCTGGAACTCATCTTCAAAACGGAGTAATAGATCTTACTGAGGCTCCCCAAGCTTAGTCTTGTAATAAATAGGATTTTTCTTTTCTTTTTTGTAATAGATTAGGGAATCTCTATGTACATACATTTCTTCTTATCAATGAAATCTTCAAGTATTTTTGTTCACTTCGATTTTATTTACTGCTTTCATTACTTTAAAGTAAACAACCCTTCAATGTACAATTTGTAAACTTTAACATTTTCAACATGAGCATAAAGTGAAGCAACTCGAATGAATTTGAGATAAGAAAGTTAGTTGTACAAAAAGCAATAAATTTCATTATGCATTCTAAGTAAATTACATCCATCTTCGGTGTTTACTTAATTTTAGCATTCTTCAATGCACTTTTAGGCAAGTTTGAAATGCTTTTTAAGGCGCAGTAAATGAGTTCATTGACAAAACCTTCTTAAGTGATCGAAGTGTCAAGGATTGGGCAATAAAGTCCCATATACATTAGATAGTGTATAAGTGCCAGATCTAACTTCCTTCTCAACTCGGTAAGGGCCTTCCCAGTTTGAGTGAACTTATTCGCCTATGACTATTGCAAGGTAACCACAATTTTCCTTAGCACCTAGTCCCCAACATGAATTAGCCTCTGAGTGACTCTTTTATCATGTGAGGCTTTGGTCTATTGTCTGTAGGCTTCTAGCCGAAGTTGTGTCGTCTTCTGCTTTGCTTCAAGGTGGTAGAGGTCAATTTGCTGGCTTGCAGTTTTGACACCTTGATTCTACGACTATTTGTGTGGGGAGTGCCACTTTAGCAAGTGAGACTGCTTTAGATCCATATACTAGGGCATGGGGAGTTTCACCAGTGCGGCCCCTAGACGAAGTGTGGATTGCCCATAAAATCTGGTGTAACTCTACCTATTTATTCAATTTCCCCTCCAAATTCTTGTTTAGGGCATTAAGGTCAAGTTAGTTGGCGGCTTTTGCCTGCCCATTTCCTTGCAGATGTGCCACAGATGACTTCCAATGTTTAATGTCGAAGCGTTCGCATTCTGAGGAAAACTTCCTCAAGAATTGCATTCCGTGGTCAGTATTATGTTGTAATGCAAAGGGGAATCTACCAGAACAAATTCAGCTCTTACTTCATCTCAAATTTTTCGCCTTATTAGTTGTACAATTGGCCTTGATTGTATAAATAATAGAAGAATCGGATTAGTGGAATTTGATTTGGATAAACTCTTTTCATCGAGATTCCTATCTTCTTCAAAGCTTTTAAATATACAATGTTAGTAGAGCTATCTGTATTTAGCAAAATATATTTGATAAAGAAGTCTTCAATATGTAAAGAAATAACAGGAGGTGGATCATCGTGACCATTAACATTTCAATCTGAAGAACCACTTAATCTTCTTATTTTGTGCGGTGGTTCCTTGTTTTCAGGATTGGCAATGACATGAATAACTTTTGCTTCTTCTAGCTTCACTATTCCTTCAGGATGTTGTGCCTTTGGATTTGAATCTATAATCTATTTGGACATGAATTCTAATAGTCGACCTCTCTTAATAGCATTTTCAATTTTATTTTTGAAATATAAACAATTCTATTTTTTGTTGCCAATGTCTGGATGATAGGAATAGTAGAGGTTTTAATTTCTATTTTCAAGAGGCATAACTATATCCCTAAGGACATAATCTTGCTCAAAATGTAGGTTCTAGGTGTTTTAAGTGGTGTAAATGAATTGTTGCTTCAATTCCTCCATGTGTTATCTCGATCGGAGTTGTGACACTACTGATCGAAATTATCGTAGGATTGGGAAGAATTATCTCTGCTTCTATAAGAATCTATACTTGATGAACCTCTGTTATAGTTGTCCCTTTTGTTGTTGTTGTTGTCTCTTAAAAAATTAGGGATAGTGAACTCATCTTTTCTGAATCATCGCTTTTTTATATCAAATTTTCCATTAGACTTGAAAAGTTCTTTTCGCACTATCCTTCGGGGATTCTTTTTTGGATATCTTTCCAACTCTTCTCCTTTGATCTATTTTTCTATCTTATTAAAGAGTTGTGTTGTAGTCTGTGGTTGAAGTATGTTTAGCTTTTCTAAATATCTTCCCGGTTGTAGAATATTACATAATGCTTCGATATAAGTTACTACAGTGCAATTCTTGACTATAAGTGTTTCTTCATTAAACTGTTTAAAGAATGCAAACAATTGTTCGTCATGTCATTGTCGAATGTTATATAGATACATTCGTGGTTTCTTCTGCAAGGAACTTCCAACAAAATGTTGTATAAGCAAAGTTCCAAGTTAATGAAAACTCTCCATATTGTTAGAAGGTAAAGAAGTGAAGAAATCTAAAGCTTGTCCAAAGAGAGTATTAAGAAAATTGCATAATAATGCATCATCAGTGGCATACATGAACATGGAAGTAGTATAATGTTTGAGATGAGTTTTGAGATTGGATGATGCACTGTATCTATTCAAGGAAGGTGGTTAAATTCAAGTGGAAATGTATGTGTTTGATACTCTTCTTTTAAATGATTAGATGCAATGATATTCCATGGTGTTGAAGATTCCTGAAATTTAGGCAATAAGCATTGTAGTTGTGTAAACATATCATGCAAATCATTATCTATTGTAGAAGAATGAAAAATGAAAAGTAGACTTATCTTGACTGTTCAGGATGGGAGCCAAACCTAATGGAGGAGCATTTTAGGGGGGGGGTAAATGAACGCTATTTTTTGTAACATGTGGCACAAGAGTGGAAGGGCTGCCATTATTGACAATCGGTGGCTTGATTTGATTTGGTTCATGAACTGTCTTGGTTTCACTACCAAATATATTGGCAGATTTGACACGTACCAAATACAGTGATTATAAACTGTCATTTTGGTCACAAGATACGACAGCTTCATGCTTTTCATATTTGGTCCACCAACTATCACTTTTGATAATTTTTTGAAGAATATAACAGTCTAAAACGGTGCTTTTATGAATCGTTGGTAAAGGATAAATTCGCGGTTATCGTCAAACCGGCCAAGATTAATTAAAAAACTAGAAAGCAGTATAGTGTTCACCAGGTCATCTCCCAAGGAAGCCTTAATCGTTAAATCAATTTAAGAATCACTAATCTTACATGAAGTAGAAAAAAGGGGGCTTTTTCTTGTATTTCGTTTGATTTTGATCCATGAGGCATTATATTAGCATTGCCTGTTTGACTCATCTTTGCCAAGTAAATTGCCATGACTGAATTCTAGAAATAGGAGATATTATCCTTGAGTGTTAAAATTCATAAACTATGGTTTTATTGTTTTGCCCCGGAATGCAAAAATCTAAGTGTGGGGGATTTGATAACATGTAGATTTATACATTTTGGACCCTTAATACTTAGTATTTAAATATGTCTCTCTACTATTCATAGGACTTTTATTTGTTATTTGGATTATTATGCTTTAATAAGATTAATATTAAATTTTTAGGTTTTTAACATCATTGATATCGTGTCTTTAATTTGGTTTTCAAATTTGATTACATTAATCTATGAGATTGAATGTTTATTCGTTTTAATAGATTTTTGAGATTTGTCCTAGTTTTGATTGGTGGGTGTTAATTGAATCTATGTGTTTATCTCTATTTTGATTGCTTTCGAATTTGGAATTTTCATGGGTTCATGGATTACCTTGATGTTCACGAGTCTTAGATTAAACATGAGTTTATGGAATAGACGGTTATCTAGGAAACCTATTCATGCTTAATTGAATTCTAACGGGTTGTTAGTAGGTGAATAGAATTCTAATTTGGGGTTCTAAATTAGTATTCAATCAAGGGACCAGATTGGAATTATCAATTAAGAAATATTAGAAAGAACAAGGAAGAATTAAATTGGGGCATCAACCCTAGGCTGATTACGCTTAGCTAATCATTTGACTTTAGAGGACTATTCCATGCAAATCAGTTTAAAGATATTTCATCTTCCTTTGAAACATAATTTCTCTCACAATCACCATTCATTACCTTGATTCACTTTACCATAATTTATTTGCAGAAATATAAAATCTTTTTCAAGAGAAAACTGTGCAATAACTACTTAACCATAACAAACTTTGCTGCCCATGCAACGAGTTCCAATCCGGTGACTCCCAGACCTCCATGACCTTAGGGCACTAGGCTTGTTGCCTTTCTAGATCAGTTCTCGAGTAACAAAGGTTATGACACAGACTAATTTCCCTTTTTATTATTTTTTTTATTTTTTTTCTTTTTATGGAGTAAAAATTCTCGTGGCACACTAAATAAAGCTGATTTCAAGTAACTGTGTAAGGAAATTATGAGTTTCAAAGAGATGTACAAGAGATGATTTAATTTACACGGAAGTAGTCCATGAAACCAAACAAATCACCAATCATGGTTGTGCTCAAAATTTCTAGAAAATTCCAACAATCTAACTCACATCAAGTTTCCGAGGATTAAGCAAATCAAAAGTTTCAAGAGTTTGCAAGCTATTGGCCATTTTATATCATA
>JAXGGT010011294.1:0-19150 GCA_035583425.1 Marsdenia floribunda
TTAAAATAATTTAAAAAAAAAAAAAAAAAAAAAAAAAAAAAAAAACTTACAATTTTGTTTATAAAAAGAGTATGTCTAAATGGACACTGAGATAGCTTTTACTGCACCAAGAGATAGTTCTTGATCCAAGATTAAATATATGCCTTGTAGTTGAGCTTCTTGAATCAAGATCTCCAAGATAATCAACATCGTAGTACCCATTCAAATTGGTTCCTCCTTTCTTGTATAATATTCAACACTGTAGACTCCTCCAAGTCTTTTTCTTCAATGGAACATAGCTTCACATGCACCTTGAATGGAGTTGAAATGAGCTTGTAGTCTTACATCCCAAACTTCTCTAAAAGATCTTTAGTATAGTTGTGTTGGCACAAGAATATCCCATCCTTTATGTGCTCAATTTAAAGACCAAGAAAGTGATATAGCTCTCCTATGGCTTTCATTTGAAAATGTATTGATAAGTTGGCATTGACTTGATCAATTTTTAGCAACATTGTCTCCTATCATGATAAGATCATCAACATAAACTATTATTGAATTTACCTCATTAGGATTTTTTGAACAAGCTGGATTCAGTCGGTGTCATCTTGTAATCACTCTGGACAAAAAAAAAGTCTGCTATTTTTGCATACCAAGCTCTTGGTGCTTGCTTAAATCCATGTAATTTTTCTTTAACTTGCATACAAATCTTGAAAAGACTTGTTCTTGAAACCCTGATGCTTCTCCATGTATATCTCTTGATCTAGCTCTCTATAAAGTAAAGCATTCTTCAGAGCCATTTGCCACTGTAGCTAAGGTTATCAAAGCTCATACTATTGTAATATTCATCACTAAACTAATTGTTTCACTATAGTATGGACCATACTTTTATGAAAACATTTTGAGCCATCAATCGAGGTTTATACCTTTCAATGACCCATCAGATTGCCTCTTTATTTTGTAAAGTCATTTACAAGAGATTGGATTCACATCTTTTTGTTTGTTAACCGATTACCAAATCTAATTTATCTTAGAGCATCTATTTATCTCTTCCTCCAAAACTTTTCTCCATTCCTTGCTCATATGTACATGGTATTTTTATTATTAATAAGAATTTAATTTTTTACTATAAATTTTCATGTTTGTTATATAATGATATCCTTGAATAATAAATTATTCTAAATGTACTTAATTGATTATTGTTACGAGAATAACAATAAATTAAGATTAGTATAAGTTTGAATGATATACAAGATGAATATGTGTATAATATACAAGTTGAATACAAATACTGGACCGACTCACTTTGATATTATTAAATGGATAAAATTCATAAATTAATCTCTAATAGATATGTCAGTAAATCCTTAGACATAAAATTACTATAGTTCTCAACATGAAGATTATTATGTTTTGACATAATCAAACACTACCTTTAATCAGATGATTTTATTGTGATTGAGCATAGTAAAAATCATATAGTGAGTATGTGACATGGAATACGTCCCACTTATTATAAGAGAGATATTTGTGGGCTCTCAACAATCGAGATAGAGAAATATATGATCGTGCTCAAATAAATTAATAGAGATCAATATAATTTGTTTAGACAACATAATTGGATTTTGAAAAATTAAAGATGAGATGAAATAAAGTTCAATTTTATCCATACTTTATATTGTATCAAGATATCGTGAAGTAAAAGGATTATGCCGTAGACTATATTAAGATTCTCTCAGACTATGAGCTTGTATTTAACTTGAGTAATCATAATGTCTTTACCAACCCCGACCTTTCATTTCTTAAGGTCATCGTGTTCAATTGGAGACATTGTTTCACTACTTCCAAAAATCTACCACAAATCTTGCCCCAATAAATAAAATTGCACACAAGCACTCAGTGTTATAATTGTTGTTGTTGAACTTTTTGAGTGTTTACCAAGATAGACATGTCTACTTTTTTTCCCACTCCAGCATGTTTTTTTTTTCTTCTTCTGAGATTACTCACAATACTCTTACTTTCTCACCAACTCTTCTCTCTATTTTGATGATTATTTACAAATGATGACTTATCCTCTATTTATAGTCTCTCGACATCTCAATGGATAACTAGGATCAATTTAAACCAACGATAATTAAAACTTACCCAAAATATTCAATATGTTTCTCCATACATCATGTAATTATTTATATGTTCCTAGGCAAATCTACTTATAAAAATACATACTTTATACATTTGAAAATTGGCAAGATATGCAGTACTTCAATTCCATTGTAGAAGTTGTCTAGTTTCCTTTTATAGGCTTTGGTCCACAAGAAAAAAAATATAAATTAATTTGAAAATATATAAATTTATATATATTTATATAATTGGTTATTTTAGTCTCTATATTTTTATTATTCGGACAATTAAGTCTTTACCTTTTTTATTTTAGATTATCAGATTCCTATTTTATATTTTATTAGACAAAAGGTCCTTTTGACTAAATTTTAGCAATGTTCAACTATTGCAGTTCATGTGTCAAATACGTATAAGTCTCGTGAAAGACATTTTTATCATTTACAATCTCATTAACTAACTTAAATCTTAGTAGAACCCTTGTTTCTTCCTATCAAATTAACTCATAAAGAAAATAGTCAAAAATTGAAAAATTCAATGAAATTGAAAGAAATGAGAATTTTATTAAGCTTTGAATTAATTAATGTGATTTTAAATGACAAAAATATCTTTTATAGGACTTATATGTGATTGACACGTTAATTTTAGTGGCTGAAATTTATCAAAAATTTGGTTGGAAAAACCTATTTGTCTAATTGAAAATAAAATAAGGACTCAACAGTTTTAAAAAAATGTAGAGACTTATTTGTCCAAACGATAAAAATATAGAGATTAAAATAACTTATTTTTTCATATATATATATATATTAGTTGAAAAATATTAAAATGTGTTTTTATATAGAATGATTAATGAGCATTAGATGTAATAAATTAAGATAAATTTGTAACCTTTGTCCTTTTAAGTAATTAACATTGAACGAAAAAAAAAAAGAAAAAAAAAAAAAAAGTAATAAATATTATTTTTAAAGTAACAAGTGGAAAAAAATTATGGAAAATTTAATTGAAAAAATAACTTTTATAAATTAGTGATGTCAAATAACAATGACAATGGACTCTATTGAAACTTAAAAAGTTTCAGGTACTAAAATAATTTGCATTCCAGACATTTTAGAGGGAAAACAAAATAGAAATAAATGAGAGGGGGCCAGTTGTAATCTGACGTCTCCTTTATTATTTGGATAGAGACATCGGATTAAATATTATGCATTGATGAAAAAATAGAAGAAGAAGATACTTCAGTCGCCACTTAACGACGCCGCTTCCTCAGTAATGAATTATGAATGCATGCCGACGCCCAATGATGCTCTCTACTCTAGCTTCTAGTTCATCAGGAAATTTGTTACTGTCACATGTTAGTCTTACAATGCGGACACGGAGTCTTTCTTTTCCACTCAACCCATGCTTGTGGGCTCCACTGCCTCGCGTTCCCTATGTTGCTTTCCAACACAGTCAGCACAACAAGTGTATCGTCTTGTCATTTTAGCCGATTCTCATCCACCATAGCCATCATCATTCATCACCACTGTATCAGACCAACCCGCCAAAAACATGAATGATCTTCTATTCACTTGGTTAACATCTACACACAAAAATAAAAGGAAATTTGGTAGATTTAGACACTTTTGGACTGGGTTTTTTTTAAGGTTATATTTGGATAAGTTTTCAATTGGAAAAAATTAGTTTATTTGAGACAAACTATCATTTATAATGAATCTTGTCTCTTTTTAAAAAAAAAAATTAAATTTTATGTTAAAAAAAGTTGGGGTTAAATAGGTTTTATAGGTATAATGATTGTGTATGTAAGGAGAATGTTTGTTTTGGGAAAAGTGTATAAGAGTGATTTTATTAATAATATATATTTTTTAAATTAGGTGAGGTCCACGACTTTTATATGTATGTTTTTATAGGTGTGTTTTTGGGGGAGACAATTTTTTTTTTTCAAAAAAAAAAGTGTCCAAATGTGTTGGTTAATTGAAAATAAATATTGTCCACTCAATTCTACTTCAAAGCCTATCCAAATACAGCCTAAAAAATTTTATTCAAACTGAAAAAAAAAAAAGTGAGTTGTACTTATTTGGTCACCACCTGACATGCTATTGTTCAAGTCTGTCTAGGTGGCAAAAAAATGAATAAAAAATTCAGTTGTAAAATAAAAAATATTCAATATATACATATAAATATATAACTCAAATAAAAAATCATCATCACACTAATAAAATATATTATTTTTGTCCACACTTACTAGACAACTTCTTAACTCGTCCTCACCTTACTCCTCGTTTTTTGCAATCCACTCAATTCTTTTTGAAAAAAATAAGCAATCTAAAAGAAAATTCGAATCCAAAAACACCTTTAGTCTTCAATCTTTTAATTATTAATGCGATTGATATATTTTCTTTTGTTTTATTTAATAAATTAATAATGTATAATAGACAAATACATTTAGGTTTTTTTTTTTTTTTATATATATATAAAATTAACTTGTACAAATAATAAATTTTGTGAAGAGGAAATCAAATACACTTGTCAGTTTAATATGAATTCTATATTAGACAATTCAATATAACACGCAAAATTAGTAAATAGATTATTCGATATCAATTCAATAATATGATTATTTACCTATTTATATATTTATATATATATATATTTATTTATTTTGAAATTTGAGGCACTTTTACATTTGTCGTGTTTCGAACTCATCTCAAATGATAAGTGAGGCTGTTACCAATTGAGCTACACCTTCTTGACAATTATTTACCTATATTTAACTTATAATATAAGAAATACTATTATTTTTTATTTAATTATATATAAAATATTAAAATTTTAAAATAATAAATATTAATAATTTTTTAAATAAATAGAAAAAATAATAAAAATTAAAATAACATAAGTAAATTTTTATTTAAAAGAATTATGCAGTAAAATACAAATTATATGTTTATAATTCGAACAAGATTGACATTATTAAAACAGTTCATTCACTCATTCAAATTTGTGAATTTTCAATATCTAACATTAGTAACTCTAGTTAAAATTATTATAAATAATTTATTCGCATAGTCATCTTGAGTGATTATTATATTATTATATTTAAAATAATACGTAACCCCTTCAAAAGATTATTATATTTACTCATACTTTTTATTGGACTTTCATAGATGTAATGTATAAAAATAATAATAATAAATATTATATTTCTATGAGAAAATTATTTATATTTATCTTATAATTATTTTATATTTTTGAATTAGATTTTACATTTTACATTTATATTTATATTTTTAATGTTATTAAATCTTACAAATATTTATGATTACATGAATTGATACTCTTTTGTGCAATTTTTTGAAAATATTAATATAATAAGTCTTATAATTATAATTACATAATTATGTGATGAAAAATTTTAAGTAATATATTGCATTTTGAAGAGGCTTGTTGTCTAAGTAGTTAATTATGTAATTCTATTTTATATCAATGTTCAAGTTATGATTATTTGACTTAACTAATTTAATTCCGATAGTTTTAAAATAAATTTTTTATTTACTTTTTTTTTTAGATTTTTTTCGCTTTTAGTATAATTTAAATTTATGACTTTTTTAATCATAAATACAATTGTTATCAAGTAAGTTATGTCAACTTGTAATAATTTAAACGGTATGTTTCATATAATATTTTTAATATTTCATGCTTGTATTGAAACTACAATCATAATTCATAACGAAAAAAAATTATAAATTTGAATTCTAATAGGAAAATTGGCCGATTGAGTCCTCTAACTATTTTCGTTAATTAACTTAAGTCTACATTTTTTTTTTTAACCCGGTAAGTTTTACATTTTTTTTTTATGAATAGCCTGTTAAGTTCTTCCGACCAAAAATTTAAATTTTTTGACAAAATTTATCGCGTGTCGGGCACGTGATGATTTTTTAAAGACAAAATCATCCTCACATCTTTGTTCTTTCTCTTATCAAGTCAAGTTGGTAGTTGCATCCTTAGCAAAGGGATACAAGAATGCTTAATAAGAATGCAAAATTTGCAGTAAAACAATTGAAAATAGTGTGAGGATGATTTTGCCCTTAAAAAATTATCACGTGCTCGGTACGTGATGAATTTTGGCCGAAAGGATTTAAAGGGCTGCTCGTAAAAAGATGTAGGACTTAATAGATTAAAAAAAATTATGGACGTAAGTTAATTAACGAAAATAGTTAAAGGACTCCAATTTTTCATTATTATAATATCAATAAAAAGAAGAAATTAGAGCAATTTTGTAAAATATTCTACGATTAGTACTATTTCATTTAAGGTTTTTTTTTTTTTCTTTTAAGAAAAAGATAACTGTTTTTTTTTTTTTTTTTTTTCGCGCAAAACAAATTTTATATTTAAATTGTTCGTACATGAATAATACAATTTGATTGAGCAAGCAATTAATGATTCACTATTGTCTGAAAAAAAAATTTTGATTGGCCAATTTTAGAGGAAATATCCTATAAAAATATAATGATTATTTGCTTATAAAACTCTCTCTCTCTTTTTTTTTTTTTAAAAAAAAAAAATGAAATTTTATGTAAATAAGAATTTAACAAATATAAAATTAAGTGTGGTAACCGTATTAAGTTGAGTTAAAATAATTACACTTAACTTGTTAATACGAATTCAACAAAAACATAAAAATTAATAGTGTTAACTCACAATCTAATTATAATATGTATGTAATCCTAAATGGGTCACCTTGCTAATACCACTGTTCAAGTTAAGTTAAGAGTAAGTAAGTATTGAAAATGAGTTATGTGAGTTTAATATGATTATAATTTGAATATGATTATCATTAAATAGATCAATTTGATCTAATCTAAATTTATTAATTTTTAACCTTAATTCAGTAATTTCATATCATTTTCGTATCAAATTGAATATTGTCACCCATATCTCAATATAAACTCAAGAGGAAAAAAAAAAAAAACACACTTTTCCCGAAAAACCTCATTACAAAATATCCCTTTATTTATTTTCTGAATACCTGGTGTTTATCATAAATTGAAGAAAAAATCTAAGCAACACAAGTGGTCTAACCAGTACCCAGCTTCCAAATCCCATTATCTTCATTCATTCCCTTATAAATCCAGCTTTCCACCTTTTTCCTCAGCTCCCCCGCTCTCTCACTCTTCTTCCTTCTCCTCCTGAAACATGTCAAATTCTTGAACCCCAAATCTTCTAAAACCTTACTGAATTACCGGTACGGAATTCTCATTTCCGATCATGATCGTACCCTAAGCAAAGCTCTTCTTCTATTTTTTATTTGTTTCAGTTTTTGTACTACTTCAAGAAAGCTTGCAGAAGACCAAGGTAGCTATGGTGTCTCTAGAAGATTCCCATCCTAGTTCCACTTCTCGCTTTCCCAGAACCCAGTCTTATTACTACACTCCGCCGCCGACTTCTGCCAAGATACAGCGTTCTTTGGGCCGTTCCATGCGAACCATCCGTTCCAACTTTTTTCAAATCGATCATCCACCGGACCGGTCTACTGCGTTATCTGAAAGTTCGCCTAACATCTCTGAGAACTTATCTGATTCGGCGATTATCGACCTCCGACTGGGGGAACTTGCAAGTAAACCGGCACCTCACAGCGTGGCTGCTGCCAAGAATTTGTCGGCGGATACCCCTGATGCTTTCTGTTACTTAAACCTCTCTCGCTCCTTCGGCAGTGACTTCTCAGCTTGCTCCAGTGACATCTCCGGCGAGCTACAGCGTCTCGCCAACATACCTGATCCGGGCCCAAATCCAAGCCCGAAGTCGGAGCCCGAGCCTGAACCCGAACCCTGTGCGGGCTTTCTTCAAAGGGAAACGTTCTCCACCGAGATTATTGAGAGTATTTCGCCGGAGGATCTTCAGCCCACCGTGAAAATGTGCGTGGATGGGCTCAAGTCGACATCAGTTGCTGTGAAAAGGTCGGCCGCAGCTAAATTGAGGCTCTTGGCAAAGAACCGGGCTGATAATCGGGCTTTAATTGGCGAGGCTGGAGCTGTACCAGCTCTAATACCGCTACTCCGGTGTTCCGACCCTTGGACCCAAGAACATTCTGTCACGGCTTTATTGAATCTCTCACTCCACGAAGGTAATAAAACACTCATAGCAGATGCAGGCGCAGTTAAATCATTGATTTATGTGCTGAAAACTGGAACTGAGACCTCTAAGCAGAATGCAGCATGTGCTCTGCTAAATTTGGCATTAATAGATGAGAATAATAAGTTGTCCATCGGGGCCTGTGGAGCCATTCCGCCATTAGTGGCTTTGTTGATTAATGGTACAAATCGTGGGAAAAAGGATGCTTTGACGACTCTGTATAAGCTCTGTTCCGTGAAACTGAACAAAGAGAGGGCGGTGAGTGCTGGGGCAGTAAGGCCATTGGTAGCCTTGGTTGCAGAACAAGGAACAGGCTTGTCAGAGAAGGCTATGGTGGTCTTAAATAGCTTGGCTAGCATTGAGTTAGGCCGTGATGCAATTGTCGAGGAAGGCGGGATTGCAGCTCTTGTTGAAGCTATTGAGGATGGGTCTGATAAGGGGAAAGAGTTTGCAGTACTGACATTGTTACAGATGTGTGGAGACAGTGTACGGAATCGGGGGTTGTTGGTTAGGGAAGGTGGAATTCCTCCCCTTGTTGCTCTGTCACAGACTGGGACTGCTAAGGCTAAACATAAGGTCAGTTCTTGTTGATCTTGTTGTCGTATAGACAGGTCTGTAACTTCCCTAAGCTATCAAATAAGATTCAATTTTTGAAGCCCTTGAGCTGTTTCTCTTGTTCACAGATGGGCACTTACTGTTTTTTGTTAAATCATTTGACGAATTAGATACTATTTAGTACCAGTATTTGTGGTGGATGATGCTGATTTCTTTGTATTAAACTCAAGTTTGGTCTTGCTCTATTTTGTTTAGTACCTACTAGTTGCTCAGATGTAGATGCTTTTCTTGGATTAGTTCTACAAGGTAGATTTTTCAGGGAATGAACTGATCATACTTGCAGGGTTTAAAATCTGATTGATTAATCTGTCTGTTGGTTTACATGCTGTCCTGCTTCTGGTTCTCTTTGATCTTTTTATATAGTCTGATTTTGTTTCTATTGGCTATGATATGGATGGTTGTCTCAGTGGGAATGCTAAGTCTCAAACTGTGGTTGATTTTTTCTCTTTTGGCAGGCTGAAAGGCTTCTCGAGTACTTGAGAGAACCAAGGCAAGAAGCTTCTAGTTCAACTCCTTAGAGAGGTATCATAGACTGGCCATGTATTATATTTAGAAGTGGTTGAATTTTGGCTGTATATAAGAGTGAGGGTTTTAATGGTTTGTACAGAGTGGCTAAGGGGAGAAAAAATTCATTAAAAAAAAAGAAAAAGAAAAAGAAAAGCACTAAAAGATTAAAAATAATGTAGTAGAAGCTAGTGAGAAGCAGCTAACCTGTTAGTTGTATTGTTACTGGATAGGTTTTTTCCTTTTTTTTTTTTGGGAGGGCATATTTTGCCTCCTTTTATTAACTTTGTTGTGAGGTTTGGGAAAGAGATGTGTTTGCCTCGTTTTGGTTTTTGTTTGTGAAGGATTTGGGTTTGGCTTCCTCTAGTTTTGTATTTGGATGTCCAAATTCTATCAAAAAAGACTTACTAATTTATCTATATTTATATTATATTGTATTATTTGAGGAACAAATTTCTGATTGTGCTAGTATTAATGCGATGAGTATCCTTCAGTTTTATGTTTTCTTTAAAATATCTGTTATTTGTAATTACTTACTGCTCACAAGCTCCAAAGATTTGACCATCGCTCCCCTCCATCCGGTAAATGTTCTCCGTGCACCCTTTCTTTGGCTGCTAACTGTTTGCCTGAGGGCCAGCTATAGCTGCAGCGGCGGTAGCAGCAGTAGCATCTTTGTTGGTACATAAAAGTCAGTCCGGGTTTACATTTGTGAAGTAAAACTCTTGTTTGGGAGAAATTTCTTCTTTATTTTTACTTGACAGTCACAACGAGTATCCAACTCTTGAATGTTATGTCACGTAGCATTTACAAGGTTCTTACTTATTCTTGTGCTAAGCCAAGGGCTTAAAATGGTGCTTACTATTATGTTATGTTATGTATATGGGTGCTTGTTTTGGTTATTAAGGTCATTTTGTCTGTCCATTTTTATCTATAGTTCAATTAGATGAAGTTCAGCTCAGCAGGTAAAACACCGACAGAAGATGGTAGGGGCATTAGGGGGACCCTTGACCATCTCTATCTTTGGTGTAAAGTGGTTTTAAATTGAAACAGGAATGGAGAGTGCTTTGTCCTGATGAGGGGCATGGCATGTATATGGACATGGGAGACCATATAATAACGCTGGCTACCAACTACAACAAATCTTGTGGTTTGGTGATATTGAGATTATTATTGTTATTATTAATTATTAACCCTTTTCTTTGTTAACAGTTGTTGTCTTTATTAGTTGGTGCTCTTAGCTGGCTGTGCAAGTATGCTTTGTCCTTGTGTTGGTTCCCATGGTGCATCAATCTTTGCTCATTTGCCTTTTTTTTCTTTCTCTTTGTTTTTTTTTTTTTTCTTATTGCATTGTTTGGGGATTTGTCTGCTGGACTGTCACTATCCTTTTACCTCTCTGATATTCCCCTCTGCTATCCTATATAATAATAATATGACTTGCAGATGAAGACAATGAATTGCTGCATTATATGGCTTTTTAAGCGTTTTTAGTTCGATTCTTTTTTAACTTTTCCTTTCGGATGTAAGTGTTTTTTTCTCTCTCAATTATGCAAAATGGTGATGGGATGTTGGATTCGGATTGGATGTGGATGACCAAAAATGGGTCTTGTTTGCAACTTGAGCTGAATTCAAGCAGTTAATACTCCCTCCCTTTTGTTTTTCTTTTATTTATTTATTTTTACTTTTCACCTTATGAATTTATTTCAATTATCTCTTCAATTAATATTTTATTATCATTATCACTATTATTATTTTTAGGAAAATTCGCTCATTTAGTCCCTGAAGTGTTGATTTTTAGTCAATTAGATCCTTATCTATTTTTTTTATCCATTAAGTTCTCAAAATTTTTACGGGTTACCAATTAAGTCTTTTTGGCCAATTTTTCAAGCAAAGTTTTGACTGGTCAAAATTAGTAAGGTGTCATTTTACTCAAAATTTCCCCCCATTTTGGTCACTTCTATATGCTTTGTTTTTCAGTATTTGTAGCTTAAAGATACTGATTTTGGCCATTTTTTGTTTTTTCATTTTGATCACTGCTTGCTTGGTTACATTTCAGTTTGGATTTGCACAAATTGAACTGTATACATAATTATCTCTAAAACTCTTTTTCTACCAAATTGAAATTTTGAGTTACAAAGGAAAGATACAATAAAAAAATTTCCCAAACTTAAGAATTTAATACTACCTATAGCAGTATACTGCAATGTCTCCCCATAAATCACTTGTTTGCAAACAAATACAGACAAAATAAAACCCATGAACAAATACAGACATATTTTTCTTCTTCTTTAGCTTTCCATTTTCCTCTTCAACCTTCTGCAACTTCCTTAACTGCCTAGGAATAATTACAGTAGATCTTTCACATATTTTAGGGTCATACCAAGCAAAAAATTTATAGCTGTCACTCTGCAAAAATATACAGCCACCCCCAACTATATTCAGCAAGATTTGTCGGGAAAAAATTACAAATAAAAACAACCAAAACTTACATCATATTTTGGGCAACTCAAGGATCTTCTTCCCGAATTTAAATATGTCCAAGAAGTTTTCAAATTTGATTTTCTCCCACAGAAGCAAACCTTATCTTTGCTTCTTAATGCCTACTTTCTTTCAGTTCTTGAAGAACTTGAGCACCCTTCGAACTTCTCCATCTTCAGCAAGGATAAATTTCTTTTTTTTATTTCAATGAATTTATGGGAACGAATTGTGGGCAAGCTAATTTGGGGAAGTTTTGCTTCTGATTTCATATATAATATATAGAATATATGTGTATATGTAGTATATATATAATCCTTTTAGCCGTTGGGGGGAGGGGGAAATGGGGGAAAATTTTGAGTAAAAAGACGATTTTACCTTACTAATTTCGATCAGTCGGAGCTTTGCTTGAAAAATTGGTCGGAAGGACCTATTTGGTAGCCCGTAAAAACTTTGAGGACTTAATGGGTAGAAAAAATAGATAAGGACCTAAGTGACAAAAAATCAAAACTTTAGAGACTAAATGAGCAAATTTTCCTTATTTTTAAATTAGAAGATTTTTTTAACATGCAACATGATTTAGAATCATAACTTTTTTATGAGTAACTTGTTATTAATTAGAACAATTACTTCTTCTTTTCTATATATATATTATTAGGTTTTTAAAGTTGTAATATGATTCAAATTAAAGGTATAGATTAGTTAATAACAGTCTCATTTATGATTTAAAAAATTATGAATTTGAGATATGACAGAGACAATAATTATTTATCATTTTTGACATTTTATATTACACGTCACTTTTAAATTAGTAGATAAAGATATGAATTATTACAAAATAAATTAAAAACGATTGCAATAATAACATTAAATTTTGTGTTTTTCCTTTTTATTATTCTTCGTTTTTCTATAAGTAAAAAAAAAAAAGAATAATATTTGAAAATAAGTTGATAATTTATTATTGTAACTCTTTTTGTTTTGGGTTTTTATTTGATTTGTCAAATAGAAATTTTGAATTCGAAATGACTTTATGTCAAATTTTGTCCTGAATTTGTATGCTACTAAAGATGATTTTGTATCTAATTATAATTATGTGTTACAATTTTAAAATTTCTTTTGAGAGATTTTTTTTAATTCTAAATTGGTTAATAAAGATATGGACTTAAAAAAAAAAAAAAAAAAAAAAAAAGAGGTCTTGGTTGAGTGAGGTGGATTGACCTGGATGACGGAAACCGTCAACTACTACTACTATGCTTTTGTAGCAGTGGAAATTTTTCGCTTTTAAACCATTTGAGGATGATGTTTGAACTTTTGACATTGAAGTGCGGGCAAAGTCGGCAACAGTGAGTCGAAACACCTGATATTAAAAGCTCCATGTGTCAAAACTTTTGTCCTTCCATCCTCGTGACAATCCCATTCCTTCCATACTTTACTTGTGGCACATTTTTTTAAATCAACATCTTTTACCAAGTAATTTTGGCTTATATTGTAAACTCAAGTTGAGTGAAGAATGTTTATCTTCAATATATTAGTATATTTGGACACTATTTTTTTTTTAAAAAAAATTGTCTCCCAAATACACACCAATAAAATATACTTATAAAAGTTGTAGGCCCCACTTTATTTAAAAAATATATATTATTAGTAAAATCACTCTCATACACTTTTCACATAACAAACATTCTCTTACACACACAATTATTATATCTATAAAACCTATATATTTAACCCCCACTTTTTCCAACATAAAATTCAATTTTAAAAAAATGGAAGACAACTACAAGATTCATTATAAATAATAATTTGTCTCAAATAAATCATTTTTTTTTCAATTAAAAGCTTAACAAAATATAGCCTTATTTATTTTTATTGTTATCACTTTAAAATCTATCTTTTTTTAAAAATTCGAATTAATTAAAAGTAATTATTTTAAATATTAGATGATTTAACATATATTTTTTTTATTATTATTGTCATTTTAAATTTTTTATTTATTATTAAAATATTTTTTTGGGACAAAAAGTAATTATTTTAAGGACATGTTTTCTTAAATAATTACTTAAAACAAAAAGTGATAACAATTTTACATAAAAGTCATGAATTCGATTTATATTAAAAGAAAAAAAAAAATTTTATAATTTAAAAAATAAAAACTAATTTTTTTTTTTAATTTTATTTTTCTATAAAAAATAATTAATATTGTAACACATTAATTGAGGAAATATTAATAAATGCTACTTCATTCTTAGTGACAAATTGTTTATTTATTTGTTATGAAATCGTACATCAAAATAATAAAAGTAATGAGAACGGTATAAGAGTAACAAGAGATACAGAGAAAAAGAGAAATTTTATTAATGATCTTTCTGATTTTTTTGATACAAGTTGATTCTTATCTTTCGTATGAAATTTGTTATCTCTCCTTATCAAATGAAATTGTCTTCAGGACCCTCTATTTATAGGAGGAGTTTAGGGGAGGATTGCATCATCAATGATGTCATATTTATTGATCTCAAGGTAAAGTAATAATGATGACTCTTCGATACAATTCGAAGAAACTTTTCGAATTCATAACACTCCTCCTTGGATGTCCATAACATAAATAATATGTCTCAGTAAAACCTTACTAGACAAAAAAAACCAGTGGAAAAAAACTCTAATGAAGGAAAAAGAGTACACTATTCTTTATGCGTAAATATCTCTCAAGATCTTTAAACCGATGCAAACCAATTTTATATCTCAACTTCTCAAAAGCTACAGTCAGTAGTGCAATAGTGAATAAATCTACAAGATTATCACATGACCGAATTTCAAGCACATCAATTTCACCTTTCTTTTGAAATTCATGAGTAAAGAAGAATTTAGGTGAAATGTTTTGTCTTATCTCCTTTGATATATCCTCCTTTCAATTGAGTTATACAAGCTGCATTATATTCATATAGAAGAGTTGGAATCTTTTTTTTCGGAGGATAAAGAGTTGAAATCTCTCTTCCGGAGGATAAACGACAACTCCCTCTAATATAATGAATTATTGACCTCAACTAAACACATTCTCGACTAGCTTCATGAATGACTATAATCTCAAAATGATTAGAAGAAGTTGCTGCTATAGTTTGCTAAAGCAGTATTGCCATATGTAAATAAATAGCCAGTTTGAGAACGTACTTTATACAGGTTAGAAAGATAACCTGCATTAGCATACCCAATTAACTTTGGGTCATTTTTACTTGAATAAAACAATCCGAGGTCAATAGTTCCTTGGAGGTATCTAAGGACATATTTAATTCCATTCCAATGTCGTTGTGTTGGTGAAACACTAAATCTTGCTAATAAATTTATAGCAAATGCTATATAAGGTCGTGTGTCATTAGCAAGATACATTAAGGCACCAATAGCACTTAAATATGGTACTTCAGGACTAAGTAATTCTTCACCACTTTCTTGACGTCTAAAAATATCTTTATTTATATTTAGTGACCTCACGACCATTAGAGTACTTAATGAATGTACTTTATCCATGTAAAATCTTTTTAAAATTTTAGTCGTATATGTTGACTGATGGACAAAAATTTCATCTTTCACATGTTTAATTTGTAATCCAAGATAAAACTTGGTTCTTCCAAAATCTTTAATTTCAAAGTCTCGTTTTAAGCAATTTATAGCTTCTTGGAGCTCTGCAAGAGTTCCAACGAGATTGATATCATCAACATATATAGCGAGGATGACAAAGCCAAATCCAGATTTCTTAATAAAAATACATGGACATGTTTGGTCATTTTTATAGCCTGATTTCAACAAAAATTCACTAAGGCGATTATACCACATGCGTCCAGATTGTTTTAGCCTATATAATGATTTCTGTAATTTTATGGAATAATTTCCACGAGGGCTATCACAAGTCTTAGGAAAATTGAATCCTTCTAGGATTCTCATATAAAGTTCATTCTCAAGGCTTCCATATAGATATGACGTAACAACATCCATTAAACACTTGTCAACTTCTTAATGAACTGCAAAACTTATAGGATATCAGAGTGTAATAGCATCAATCATTGGTGAATAAGTTTGATCATAATCGATACTCGATTTTTGCGAGAAACCTTGTGCGAGAAGTCGTGCTTTATATTTTATGACTTCATTGTTCTCATTTCGCTTTCGCACAAAAACCCATTTATAGCCAACAGGTATTACATCATTTGGTGTTTGGACTACAGGTCCAAAAACTTCTCGCTTGGAAAGTAAATTCAACTCTGATTGAATTGCATTTTTCCATTCAGGCCAATCATTTGTATGCCGATATTCTTCAATTGATGATGGATCAAAATGCTCATTATCCTTGAGAATATCAAGGGCCACATTATATGCAAATGCATCATCAGTAATTATTTTCTTTCTATCCCAACTTCTATTGGAAGTGGTATAATTGATAGAAATCTGATGATTTTCTTCAACATTTGTAGTTGGAATATTTTTATCAGTTGTTCCTTGGTCTTCTCTTTCTATTTCTTCAATATGATCATCTTGATCATTTAATCCTTTTCTCTTTCGAGGATTTTTATCTTTAGAACCAAGGGGTCGACCACGCTTCTTGGGTGCTTTTGAGTCAACAACTATAGGAGTTATATTATGTCTTGCAGAGACCCCTATTCTTATAGGAGCATCTATAACTGAAATATGCGATTTAGTGACCCTACTGGAGTCAACAAAAGAATCTGACAGTTGATTTGCAATTCTTTACAAATGAATTATTTTTTGAACTTCTAGTTCACTCACGCTTGTGCGTGGATCTAAATGGCTCAATGATGTTGTCCAAGCAAGTTCTATTTTCTTATGCTATTTATTTTCTCCCCTTAATTTGGGTAACAAAGTTTCATCAAAATGACAATCAACAAATCTTGTTGTAAAAACATCCTCTGTCAAAGGTTCAAGATACCTTATAATTGATAGGGAATCATACCCAACATATATCTCCAATTTTCTTTGAGGACCCATTTTTTTTTCGTTGGGTTGGTTAGATTAGAACATATACAACACACCCAAAAATTCTCAAATGAGCAATATTAGGCTCTGAACCAAAAGCTAACTGTAAAGGAAAAACATTATGATAACCTGATGGCCTTAAACGCACAAGTGCTGCAGCATGAAAAATAGCATGTCCCTAAATAGAAGTACGATGATTTGTTCTCATTACCAATGGTATAACAATTACTTGCAATCTTTTGATAAATGATTCAGCTAGACCATTTTGTGTATGAACATAAGCTACTAGATGTTTAACAATTATTCCAATCGGCATGCAATAAGAATCAAATGCATGTGAAGAAAATTAACCAGCATTGTCTAGACGGATTTGCTTAATAGGATAATTAGGAAATTGTACTCTTAAGCGAATTATTTGGGCAAGTAATCTTGCAAATGCCAAGCTGCGAGTTGATAATAAACAGACATGCGACCAACGAGTCGATATATCAATTAAAACCATAAAGTATCTGAATTGCCCACATGGTGAATTAATCAGTCCATGTATATCACCATGAATTTGTTCTAGAAATGTAGGACTTTCAGCTCCTACTTTCAATGGTGAAGGTCTTACAGTTAATTTTCCTTTAGAACATGCAACACATGAAAGTTTTTCTGATGTCAAAACTCTTTGACTTTTCATGCAGAACATGAAACCTCAATTATTTTTCGCATCATAATTGATCCCAGATGACCTAAACAATCATGCTAAATCATAAATGTAACAGGATTAGTAAACTTCTGGTTTACTAAATGATGCGCCTCAATAGCATGGATTTTTACATAATATAGGTTAGAGGAAAGTGATGATAGTTTTTCCAACAAAATTTTATTACTGGAGGTCATTTGAGTAATGTATAAATATTTATGATTGTTTTCCTCAATAGTTTCAATATGATATCCATTACATTGGATATCCTTAAAACTCAATAATTGTCTTTGGGACTTGGAGGAATATAGTGATTTATCAATCATAATTATAGTTCCTCCAGGTAATAATATACTAGTTCTTCCGGAGCCTTCAATAAGTTTTGAACTACCATGTATTATTGTAACACTTGTTTTTCCCACGTTCAATTGAGAAAAATATTTCTCGTTTTTAAGTACGGTGTGCGTAGTTCCACTATCCATTAGACATACATCTTCTGTGCCATTTTTCAATCTAGAAAATGGGACAATAGCAATTGGTAATAACAAAATATTTACAATCTTAAATATTTGAACTATAAGAGATAATGAATAATTATATCCCAAAAGTTTAAACAAAATATCAAAATACCAAAATAATAAAATATAAATATAATCATACTAAATTATTAAATAAATAATAAAAGATAAACATACTAAAATAATAATATCAATACAAAATAAATAATAAAATATAAATAATATTAAGATATAAATTAGATGTCGTACTATAGGTACGAGACTTACAACTTCTCATGTCACAACATAATATTCGTGTTCATGGTTTTTTGAAACCATATGTCCTTCATCATTATTATCTACCCAATTTTGGTGGCTATCAATATTTTTAGCACTTGAAATTTTATTTTGAAAATTGCGATTATAAGTGCCATATTTATCATGGCCACGAATATGTTCAGGATCATATTTACGGCCACGTGGTCGACCACGCCCACAGACATGATCTCTTTTGGGATCATGAATTTTAACAACATTCACTTCAGGGAATGGAGTAGAATCTGTTGGTCGGGCTTCATGATTTTTCATTAACAACTCATTATTTTGTTCAGCCACAAGAAGACAAGAAATTAAATTAGGATATTTCTTAAAACCTTTCTCATGATATTGTTGCTGCAGGACAATATTTGTAGCATGAAAAGTGGAGAATGTTTTCTCTAACTTGTCATCATCTGTTATGTTATTTCCACATATTTTTAGTTGCGAGACAATTTTATACATCACAGAATTATACTCACTTACTAATTAAAATCCTGTAATCTCAAATGCATCTAATCATACCATGCTTTAGGCAAGACGACCATCTTCAGGTGGTCAAATCTTTCTTTCAAATTTTGCCACAAAATAAGAGGGTCTTTCACGGTAAGATATTCTATTTTCAAATTTTCATAAAGTTAGTTATAACATTAATTACTTTTTAGTTACTATTTTATTATTAAAATTTATTAGTTATTTTTATTAATTATTATCTAATTTAATATCTAATAAATTTTATTTTAATAATTAGGATTTTTCGTCTTTCTCAACGTTTGAAAGTCTATTAGTTTCATAAATTTATTGAAGACTTTTTTTTTTTTTTTTTTTTTTTTTTTTTATTAATCGTTATCTTATT
>JAXGGT010011332.1:0-19749 GCA_035583425.1 Marsdenia floribunda
CAATTGTTGTACAAAAAATTAACGAAGAGTGTGCAATTAATTTAGAAAATTTGAAATAATACATGAAGTATGCACAAGAAATGAAAAGAATTTTTAGTACTTTGTCATAAAAAGATTAATAGAATTCAAAATGAAAGAGCATATTTTTTTTTATCAAGAATCGCATCTGGCGATGTCCCAAATGAAATTGGAATTCATGTCGAAGTACTAGACGCATTAATTATTTCAAAAACCAAAGAAGTTTTGCCATAAATGACAACTAAAACATGGATTTATGAAATTAAGAACTTCATTGTACATGGAACCTTGCCGAAACATTCATAGGATGCGAAACAAATTCAAAAACATTCTGCTCGGTATATCATTCATGAAGGCATTCTCTACCAAAGATCATTTTCTATACCCTTACTACGATGTATACCACCTTATGTTACAAAGGTAGTACTTGAGGAACTTCATGAAAGAGTGTGTGGTGGCCATCCAAGGGCTCAAGGTATGGTAGAACGAGTGATTAACCAAGGATATATTGGCCTACACTTCACCAAGATGCTGACAATTTCGTCAAAAGATGCAAAAGCTATCAAAACTTTGCAGACATTCCTCGACTTCCTTCCATCAAGCAAACCCCAGTAATTCCAACCTGGCCATTTGATATGTAAGGAATCGATTTGATGAGAAATTTCCTAAAGCTAGGCATAGTTTTGAATATTTAATTGTAGCTATTGATTATTTTTCTAAATGGATTGAGGCCAAACCATTGGTTCATCCTATGGAGGAAAATACCTTAAATTTCTTACATGATTCCGTGTCATGTTAAAGAGTTCCCTAAGTTGTGATTACTGATCATGGAACTCAATTTTCTAGAAAATTTATAGAAGAATGCAATCGACTGAATATTAAACATTGAAAATCTTCTATAGTACATCCTCAAAGGAATGGACAAGCCGAAACTGCTAACAAATTGGTTTTAAAGGCTTTGCAAAAGAACCTTGAGGGAAAATCCAATATATAGGTTGATGAGTTGAACCTCATTTTATGGGCAATTCGGACTTCAACTAGAAGCCCTATCATAGAAACTCCTTATTCTCTAGTATATGGCTCTAAGGCAATAGCATAAGCTAAACTTGCAATACCCACATACCAGGTAATATGTTATGATGAAGAGAGAAATAGAATTCCCAAAGTAATTGACCTTGATTTGTTGGATGAAAAAGAAAATTAGCTAGATATCATCTCAAGTTGTATAAACAACAAACAAAGTTAAGCCATGACAAAAATGTGCAAAAGTGACCTTTGCAAATTGGTGATTGGGTCTTACGATAAATCAAAGTGACTAGTCAACAAATGGAAGCTACTAAACTCACTCCGAATTGGGAAGGACCATATCAAATTAAATCCAAAGTTTTCCCAAGAACATTGAAATTGGCAAAAGAAGATAGAACTATGTTGCCTAATCAATGGCATTTAGACCATCTAAAGAATTACTATATGCAAATAGACACTATATGTTTACAAATTGTACATTTAGAGTAAAGATAATACCTCGAATCAATTTTAAAGTTAATAAGATAAATCTCGTTAGCTTAAGTATTTGCTTATTGCAGAGTTAAAGTTAAGAACTTAAACATTTTATTCTATTTGCATTACTTTGAATATCATAGTTATTTAATGTTAATTCTTTTTGTTTATAATGATAGCCATTATTATAATATTGCTTATTCAAATACAAATTAAAAGAGAAAATAGCTCAAAGTACAAGAAATAAAATCTTTTGATATATATATATATAATTTTCATTCATGAAAAAAGAAGATTACAATAACTCCTATACCATTACAAAAGAAAATATGTTTAAGTATTGGAGGCAAGAGCTTGATTAGAGGTAGTCGAAGTTAGGAATATCAGCCAAGGGAAGCTTTGCTTCAGTGACTTCGAGAGTTGGAGTTGAAGGTATATTATCATTCATTTATTGCGGAGTACTATCATGGAGAAATCATGCTTTGTAATAGTTAGGTTAGCGTTATCGAAGTCCGGATTAACAATAGAAGAAGGTAACAATGTCGAGATATGATAAGAGAAGTTTGGTTTTATTGGGGTTAAGGGAATCCATGGCTCATCACCATTATTTGCATCCATTTCATGAATTTCCTTCAACTCCTCTTTAGAGAATGGAACAAAATTAGCTCTACCTCGACATTCCTTTGCCACAAAAAAGGAATCATAGGCTTGCAGCAACAAAATCTTATCTTTGAAGAAATGATGTTGTTGTACCATATGTGTTGCACCTCGGTTGAGAAAAACATTGAACTCCATTAGACTTTCATCCTTGAGAACTTTTGATGTTTTGAACTCCTCCACTACTTTCTCAGTATACTTCGTAGACTCAAAATATTGCACTTTCTTCTCCAACCTATTGACCTCGATTTTTGCAGTGTTCTTACATCCATCAACTTTCTCTTAGTCTCTCTTAACTCTTTGTTTGCTGCTTCAAAAGTAGCAATTTTAGTCTTTAAGATTTTGATCTCCGTTTGTACTTCTTTTGGTAAGACTTCTTTTTTTGCTTCAAACTCAGTTGCCAATTTATATCTAGCATTTATGAGCAAATTGGCCTCTCTTTTTTTGTCATTGAATTTTTTCTGGCAATTCAAAGCTTGAGACTTCATCTGCTCATATTTATTCTCCAAGGATATGGCAAATGCCTTTGATGACTCAGCAGCAGTAGCAATGTTAAAACCATAAATGCGAAGTTAAAAGTCTTGTTTCAAATATTGAAATATAGAGAGAAATGTTTTCTTCCTTACCTAAGAAAAAAGAGCTCTACTTCTATTGTAAGCCTCTTCAATATTTTGCTTACTGATCTCCTTATAAAATTCAAGGTCAGCACTTCGCTTTAGTGGGACAATATCCAAATGCAAAACATTTTGAGGTTTGCTAAGATGAAGGCCCTCTAGAGTTGGAGCAGATTTTATAGCCTCTTTAACAAAGCTTTGATAATCCCCATTGGTAGCAAGATATTGAAAATCCTTTTGAAGCTAGGAAACTACTCTGCATGATAAGTTGTATAAAAAAAAAAGTATTCTTCAAAGTGGTAGAATTCAACTCATCAGGCTTCTTTGAAGTATGATCACTTTGTCTTGGACTATCAGGGACGTCTACCACTCCACTAAGTTTCTTCTTCTTAGTAGCCTCAAAGTCCTCCTCCTCACGAGTTCTTTTCTTATGATGAGTTTCGCGAAGAGGAAGCTCTAAAGTAGAGGACTTGGAGCCCTTGGAACCCTTGCTCTTTTTATCAGCTTTAGTAGGAACTTCGAGCTCTTTCTCCTTCTCTTTTTCCTTTTGCTTATCCTCCTTATCATTTTTTGAAGCAGGCACAAGAGGATTAGTCTTTACCTTTTCCAACTAACTAATTCTATTAGCTTTCAGTTTGTTGCAGAGTTCTTGAAGCTTTGCAAGATTCATCTATGCATGAACAAAAATAAAGTCAAAAAGCTGAAAATAAATAATAAAAAAAAGATTGATATCCAAGAGAAGTATCAATTCATAAACAAAGTATAAAGCGAAGTATACAAGTTGGTTTCTCTACCAATAGCTATTTGACAACCTAGTGAAGTTTCCTCTTTACAATTCAGGCACTCAATAGAAAACACTTTGTTGGGATCAAGAGCCCACATGTTATACTCCTTATTGTCATGAGGTGTTTGTCCCAGCACGCACACACTAAAACACACAACTCAAAACTTTCTAACGATGCAAAAAGAAGATAATATAAAGACCACACAATATTTTAGAGGCTAATGCACCCAACCTTTCACTATATTCCCAAATAGAAAAAGGATACAATTACAAAATTCAGTGCCTATGAACAGAGGTCACTCGAGGTAACTAAACCTCGCCCAGATATATACAAGCACACAACTAACTACCTATCGAATGCTTTCACACCCTTTCTCTCTCTAGAAATCCTCTCTAGAGCTTTTCTCTTTAACTCCATAGAGAATATGCGAATGAATGAATGAGCTCTCCTCTTGGTTTATATAAAGAAGAGATGACATCACGATAGCTGAGATCGTGACACATGTGCAAAGATCCTCAAGTCCTGCAACTAAAGCTCGAAATACTTCCTTGATCCACTAGATCACTGAGACTAACTCTTCATCTTCAAGAATATTCGAGCATCTTTTGATACCTTCTAGAATCTTCTAGAGTCTTCTAGAACCGATTAAGGTGGATCAAGTCTTCTAATTGAATCACTTGCTTAACGTAACCCTGGTCTATGCCAAACACAAGCCATTACTCAGTTAAGGATAATCTACACGAACTATCTTATCATTGAACTATCATGAGCCCACCAACTCTGGTGCCATGCACACCATTTTTACCATTTTACCCCAAAGGTAAAATCATTTTAAAATCCAAAAGATATTTTTCTTTCTTAAAAGAACTTAAAAATGGTTAAAACCCCTTAAAATATCTTCATAACCGCTTTTCTTGCGAAACACTAAATTTTGGCTCTAAGGACTTGATATTTATCATTCATAATTTAAAGAACTTGAAATGGGTTAACCTTTTTCACCTCAATTTCACTCCAAAAACATTCTCTCTCTAAACACATTTCATAAGTTTTCTCTCAGAAAATCTCTAAGTTTGAAAGACCCTTTCCTAAGTTATTTTCCCTTCGAGTTCAACATCTTGGAATCCCTTTCAACCTATTTCTTAGCCAAAACAACCTTTTGGCAACCAACTGAGAGAGATTATCCATTTGGAAAACTGTTTTCCAAGCCATTTTTCTTCTTACTCGATTTTGAGCAAAACAATTTTTCCCATCGGGAAAGATAGTTTTCTCACATATTAGTGAGGTATTTTCTATCTAATTTTTCCCAACATCAGATTGGCGCCCACTATATAAGAGGTATGAGAGCAAGAAGAGCTATTTGTGCATCTACTTTGGTCCCGCTACTCACTAATGATCCACAAGTGGCAAACCATCTCACTGATGATCAACTTGATCAACAACCAACAATGGAGCCGATTCCTGAAGAAGTTTCACCGGTCATACCTTTTCCTGTCCATCCAAGTGATATTCCTCAGGACGAACAATCTAATAACGAGTCTGAAGAAGGTATGGATGAAGAGTTTCACTGTTCTCTAAGTCACGATAAACAACTCAATTTCCTGATTTTGCACATGGAAGAGTTTAACGAATTTTTGAAATTCAAGCAAGCTGAGAAAAAGTTCAAAGCACGTGTGCCCAACAACAACGACACAACCAATCCTCCAATTCCACGAGTTGGACCACCTTTCACAGAAGGCATGCATTCTAGAAACTAAGATTAGATCCCAACTCTCATGAAGCTATCCATGAAGATAGTCTATCAATTGTGCCGCAATATATCGAGCCAATGAGCTCGATACCCACTCAACATCATGCCATAGAACCTGTCCAACACATCAACATAACTCAAGGAGGTTCAATCCCCCCTCCGGGCATGCAGACAATAGGATCTACCTTTTTCCAACAAGTGAATCAAATTGGATTCGCTCCTACCCTGGGCATTTGGCTAACAAATCCTATTCTGATTCAGAACAATTAGATCATAGGTTCCATTCCCTTCATGAATAGACAAGATAAGTCTAGCTTCCCTTCTTTTCATTTGACAACAGTAGAGAATAAAGTCCATGACATGTTCACACAATTACAACACCTAATGCCCATTTTTCAACCTAACGCCCTTCAATTGAACATGCTCACTACTTCACTATTGAAAGCTGATTTTTATAGTCAAACCACCAATAATCAATAGATATGATGGTCTATTTGACCCCGCCACACATCTAACATACTCCACTAATGCTATGTTCATGTATTCCACTGATGATAATTTACTTTGTACATGTTTCCCAACCACATTAGTTGGTCGCTTATTAGAGTGGTTTATTTTTTTACTGTCTAATAGTATTGCAAGTTTCGAGCAGCTAGGAACATTATTTTTACAATAATTTGTTGCTAGCCCCCTTCCAAAGAAGCCATGAATGCATTTACACAACATTCAATAGAGACATGATGAACTTCTCGCTACATTCTACAAGTGGTTCAATGAAAAACCAGTTAAAGTCCATAACTATACTGAAGCAACATATATCGAGGCCTTCTACAACGCTCTTTGGCCTGGACAATATTTGGAGAAATTAAGTATTCTATAACCCCAAACCAGTACACAGATGTACAACAAGGTTATGAAATGGATTAAAAGAGAAGAACTAGAAAGGTCCAAGAAGGAGTCTAGGCGAATTGAACGAGAAGAATTCTACAAAATCGATAGCCGCTGAGGTCTAAAGAGGCAACAACGTGGAAGAGATGACCCCACACTTTCACGAGACAACCATTCCCGGGACAATCACATTTGATACTCGTCTAACAAAGCTCCATATAGAGGTGGAGAGGGACTTCCCGATCTAACCGGCGCCTCAATCGCTATCACGGTAACACCAATCGGAGCAACACATGAAGACATTCAAGTGACAACTTATTCACACCTTCAAATGCTACCAAGCATATATTCTCAATAAGGTAGAATCATTGGGCATTCTACCAGCGCCCAAGAAACTTGACGCACCTCCAGAGAAAAGAAATAAAAATCTTTACTGTGCTTGGACACTGGCCACACCACATAAAATTGCTTCTATCTCAAAAGAGAGATTGAAAATGTAATCAAAAGAGGTCAGTTATAGGAGTTCATAGCTAAAAAAATCTCAGACTATGACTCGAAGCCACCCCATCCCGATGTAGCACAACAAAGAAAGAAGAATCAAAGATTATAAATGTCATTACACACACAATAGACATGGAGCAGCCTTTGAAAAAATAAAGGTTACATTCTTCCATTTGCAATGTTAATACACATACTGAGATATCACTTGTCATTTCTTTACACATCGATGATTTCTTCATTAAACGCATCTTAGTAGATATAGGTAGCTCCGCTAACAGACTATATTTAGAATCTTTCCATAAAATGGAAATCCCCATGGAGAAAGTCTACCCATCTCCAATACCGCTAATGAGATTTTTGAGATCAATAATTTATGCTATAGGAACAATTATTCTAGAGGAGAGGAGGTACAAGTAGAGTTTGTGCTAGTAGATTCCACTTTGCCCTACAACAAAATTCTTGGTCGACCTACCCTGAACGCCATGAAAGCCATGGTCAACACTTACAATAACGAGTTAGTTATCTCCACCTCCGTTGGCACACTTCATAAAATAAAAGGAGATGATCAAATAGCCAAAAAATGCTTCACGACTACGATGGAAAACATAGAGGCTAGATCTGATAAGCAAAAAATTGAAGATATGATGCAAAAGAAGAAACAACTACAACAGTAAGCCCATGTTCAGAAATTGAAGAATACCAAATCAACGTGCTACATCCCGAACGAAAAGTTACGATCGGGAAATCCTTTCCATGGGATTTGAAGAAAAATCTATTGGATTGCTTAGTCGACAACAAAGATATTTTTGATTGGTCTCCATCCAAACTAGGTACTGTACCAAGAATCTATGTCAAACATCATTTAGGCATACCAGATGGAGTCAAGCCCATTTGCCAGAAATGAAGAAACCTTACCATTGATAGACAGGAAGTGATAAAAAAGGAAATCACTGAGTTGCTCAATACCAAAATTGTAAGGAAAGTCAGGTTCCCTAAATGGTTAGCAAACCTCGTCGTGGTACCAAAACCCGATGGATCATAAAGAGTCTGCATAGATTTCACAGATCTCAATAAAGTAATTCCGAATAGACCCTTACCCTATGCCAAGAATTAACTAACTAGTAGATGCAATGGCCGGACATATGTACCTATACTTCCTTGAAGCATATAAAGGGTACCACCAAATTTGTATGGCCAAAGAAGACGAGGAAAAAACTTCATTCATCACCCCTGATGGCCTATGTTGTTACACTAGGATGCCCTTTGGTTTGAAGAATGCAAAAGCCAAATTTCAAGAGCTCGTCAACACTATGTTAAAAGACAACATTGCCAAAAGCACAGGAGTATACATAGATAACATCTTGATCAAGTCCGAATTAGGCGAAGCTTTTATCCCTGACATAATTAACATCATCATTAAAATTCGGCAACACGGACTCAAGCTAAATCCTAAGAAGTGTTTGTTCGGAGTTGAAGCCAAAAAAAATCCAGGGCTACATAGTTTCACATCGAGGAGTAGAAACCAACCCGAAGAAAATAAAAGTCATTATGGAAATGAAAGCCCCAACAACACAGAAGCAACTTCAACAATTGATTGGAAAAATCATGTGCTTGAATAGATTTTTCTCTGCCTTCGGTGAGAAAATGTTCCCCCTTTATCAAGCTTTCAAGTCAAAAGCCCCTTTCGAATGAACAAAAGAATGTGACAAAGCACTTGAACATGTATAGAAATACTTAACTTCACCTCCTATTTTGGTTTCTCCAATTTTAGGTGAAATTCTATATCTTTATCTGGCTATTGGCATTAACACTCTTAGTACAATACTTTGTGCTGAATAGGAAGGAATCCCAAAACCAATATATTATGTAAGTCAGATTCTACAGGGACCAAAAATAAGATATTCCAACTTGGAAAAACACGTTCTGGCTATCATACTCACATCTCGAAGGACAAAGTTATACTTTCAGGCTCACATGATCCACTTCTACACTAATGCTCCTATAAGGAGAATCCTACATAAGACAGACGCTTCAGGAAGACTACTCAAATGGACAAAAGAGCTTTCAAAATTCCATATGGAATATCTCCCTAGAAAAAACATCAAAGCTCAAATCCTAGCAGATTTTGTTCAAGAATGCACTATTCCAGATCAACTCGAAAAACAACCTAATGAAGTTAAAATAACAAATCCATAGGAATGTTGGCATCTCTAATCTGATGGGTCAGCAGCAAGGAACACAAAGGAGCAGGCTTCATCCTACAAAGCTTGAAGGTATAAATTTCATATATGCCTTGAAATATGAAGTTACTCTAAGTAACAATGAATCTGAATATGAAACCTTCTTAGCAAGACTAAGATTTGTAGAAACGCTCTGAGTAAAGAACCTCATCGCCCAAACGGATTCTCAATTCCTAGTAGGACACATCAACGGTTCTTATGACACATCAAGGGTGAAAAAATGCAAAAATATATTGCGCTATGCAAAAATTTGCTCAAAAAATTTGACTATATTCATGTTGAATATATCTCCTGAAGGCACATTTACGAAGCTGACCTATTGTCAAAATTGAAAGTTGACGACTCAACGACACACCCAACAGGAACAATCAGGATTGAGCTACTCAAATCACGATCAATCCACGTCAAAACCATAGTCATGAGCTCTGGTAATCCACCATAACATGGATGGACCCAATTCATGTGTATATCGACAACGACGATCTATCGGATGATCCGAAAGAAGCTTTGAGAATTAAAAAGGTATCATCCTAATATACTTTCATTGACAATCAACTTTATAGAAGAACTTTTTCTTGGCCTCTACTTAAATGTATTAGCATAGAAGAAGGCGAAAAAGTGCTAAGAGATGTCCATGAAGGAATATGCGGCACCCATATTGGTTCAAGAAGCCTTGCCTAAAAGGTAATGAGAACCAAATATTTTTGGCCTACAATGAAAGATGATGCAGTCAAACTAGTAAGAAGTTGTCAAAAATGTCAAATTCATGCCAACATTCATCACATCCTTTCAACTGCTTTTAGTTCGATATGCAACCCGATCTTATTCTGCCAATGGGGAATAGACCTCATAGGGCCCTTCCCAAAAGCTACTGGAAACAGAGAATTCCTGATTGTAGCTATCAACTATTTCATAAAGTGGGTAGAAGCTAAACTACTTGCTATAATTACCTTAAAGGTAATCAAAGATTTTTCTTCAACGATGTTAGGTTCAGAATACCTAGTGTATTAATCACAGATAATGAGACATAATTTGCCTCTACTAATTTCCAAGAATTCTACCAATAAATGCAAAATGACCATAGATTTTCATCGGTAGCCCACCTGCAAACCAACAGTTTAGTAGAGGTGAAAATCGAACAATACTACAAGGCTTGAAGAAGCGACTCGACAATTCCAAAGGTAAATGGGTTGATGAATTACCTAAAGTACTTTGGAGTCATAGAACAATACCTTATTCTCGAACACATGAATTTCCATTCAGTTTATGTTTCAAAACAGAGGCTCTACTACCTATTGAAATCCACATCCCTTCTATAAGATTGCAACACTTTGATCTTGAATTGAATGATCAAAAGCTAGTTGAAAATCTACTTTTGCAAGATCATGCGAGGGAGAAGACATCAATCATAGAAGGAGAATACAAAAGACGATTGGCAAGAGCATACAACAAGAAGGTCAAACCAAGCAACATTTAGGTTGGCAACTTGAGTTTGAGGAAAAATGAAGTATGTCGGCAAAATCCTGGAAGAAAGCTTGGCCTAGCTTGGGAAGGCCCCTACTTAGTCATAAAAGATAACAACAATGGCAGCTACAAATTAGAAGACATGGATGGAAGATTAATTGCAAGAACATGGAATGCCATCAATCTCAAAAGATTTTACCCATGATGCCTTTTCTACACTTTGCAAAAAAAAAAAAAATATCCTGAAAGGTTCCCTTTGAATAATCCCAAAGGGTATCTACCCGAAGGGATCAATTCAAGTGAACCTTTGAAGGATTAAATGAGGGTACCAATTCACAATGATCAGTAAATTGTATTTGCATCCAATATTGAGAAATGAAATCCTTCATTTATCAAATTATGATTATAAGTCTCCTAAAAGGAAGAGTAAAAGCGAAACAATCACTTGGGCGACAAGGCCGATCGCAAAGAAAGCTAAAAGGCTCACTTGGGCAACAAGCCTAATTCTAATCAAAAGCTAGCCCAAATAAAGTTAAAAGCTAAAAAGCTTCAAAGTGGCGAAAATGCTAGGGATCCCAAATAATAAATTTTTGAGCTAAAAAAAAAAAAAAAAAAAAACGAGGCTACAAGCTTTGAATGTTTAGCTTAACAAAGCTAGAAATAATTGAAACAAAATTACGTTTAAAACCGTAAAGCTTCCAAAAAAGCTATGTTCATACTAATCAAAGCTTACAAAGCCAATTCGATTAAAAATTCTTCTTTTAGAAGATAAAAACGTGCTACTCAAAGTTTACAAGAATTGAAGAAAGAAAGAAATAAACATGGAAACACAAGTCAACAATTGGAGGCAATAACAGGAAAACAGTTCATTAACTGTAGAGCTGCCTGAAGGCTACAAAAATGCCAAAAAGCTATATCACCATTGCCCGAAGGCCCCTACAGTGATACCCAAAAGCTACGACAATATTACCCAAAGGCTACAATAGCGTAAACTGAAAAATCATACAAATTCAAAAGGAAATAAGAGAAAAGAGGAAATTCATCCCTTCGTTTTGGGAGAGGAGTCACTCAACTTTCTCTTCGAAATAGGAGAAGTGGTAACTGGATCACCAGAAACATCCTTAGCTACTGCATCTTCCATTGATTCGTAAGATGACTCCTCTGACTTCACAAAACTATATGATGATCAGTAAACACGAGCAGCAGCTTCAAAATTGAACCCGCCATACCATGGAAGCTTCGTATCAACTCGATTGTCGTTGATGATATCTTGCAATTCCTCTGGGAAAGCATAGTCTGGGTATAATTTTTGTATCTCCTTCTACGCCTCTATAAATGCAGTCTTGATCGATCCATTCATCAGTAGCATGAAAAGGCCCTGGCCCTCAAGAGTCTGTAGGAAATGACGACAATCGGCCTTCTTCTCCTCATAAGTCATGTCGTCCTCCTCTAAACTTGCCCCGAAAGTCTTTTCACGTTGATTGATAACCTCCCTCAGCTCATACATCTTCTTCTCATCCTAGCTGACTCAACGTTCAAAGTCAACCATGGTTTCATCGTGATCTTTGAGAACCTAGGTGACCTCTTCAATCTTGTTGGTCCAAGCATTTTCTACATCAGCCTTGGCCTTCCTAGACTTTTCAAGCTCGGCCTTCATGTCATTGACCTTCTCCTTCAAGTTCGTCACTTGAGTCTCGACCAAAATCCTACTGAGCTGCTCCCTTTGGAGATGGTCCCGAGTAACCGCCAAATGATTCTTAGAAATTTTGAGCCCCTTGCGATCCGTAATCGATTGCCTAAACTTGTCCATACTCTGCAACAATTTCTGCAAGAGATATGAAAAATTAGCAATAGAAATGCATAAAAAGATAAAGACAGAAGAAGAAAAAGAAGAGAAAATCTCACCTAAACATGCGCATACAAAAATGCACAGTCAGCATCAGATGAACTGAAGGCCAATAAACGGTCCTTCTCAGCTTGACAAATTATGTTAAATAAGAAGTCAGTGGCTTTACTTGGTGAATTGAGTAGATATGTTGGTCTAAAAGACCAATTAGGTCTAAAAACATCAGCCCCTGCTTGACCAGAACTCTCGGGCTCTACATTAACTCCCGGACGCTCAACATTAGTTGAAGGATCAACTTGAGTAGTCCCTCCAAACCCTTCAACGTGCGTTTCAATGATTGGAGAATCTACTTCCTTGGCAGCAGTCTCAACCTCCTTGGCAGCTGCTTTGATTACTTCCTCAATCAGTTCGTTCATTCTTCTACTATCATTGGGATAAACTTGCTCCTTTTTGAACGAGCAACAGTTATCCCGACTGCTTTACGCTTTTGTAGAGCCTTCGAAGACCCTTAAATAAGGGAAGTAGAGATCTTCCTAGATCTCAAGGAAGGAGAACCCTCTTTCTCCCCGAAATGAGTAGTTGCACAATGTTGATCTCTATGAGAAATAAGACAAAAAGTTAGAATAACACTTGAAGGTAAGCAAGAGCAAAGCTAAGAGAACAAAGACAGAGAAGGGCATTACTTAGCCTTCTAATATCAAACGATCCAAGTCCATGAATTTCCATCATAAAAGATATTGGAATTCCAACTTTCTCCAATATTCCATACAAAACTTAGGTTATCCAATAGATTAACCGAGGATTCATCGACATTGTTTGGATTATCATTGTTCAACAACTTATTATGATTCCAAGGAATTCTAGTAGGATTGAAAGTATCATGAGAAATAAAGAAGAATTCATCCTTCCAGTACGCAATAATTTAGAAGAACTGGGACGCCTTTGAGCATAAAACCAGCCCCTACCAGTCCTAAGGCTATATTTCTGCATTATGATAAAGTAATGCCTAAAAAGTTCTAAACAGGTAGGAACCCTGCAAGCCTTACATAGAAGCTCAAATCCTAAAATGGTTCTAATGCAATTTGGAGTCAATTGAGCAAGTTGAATCTGGCAATAAATGCCCATTTCTTCAATCAATGGAAGAAGGGGAAATCGAAGCCCTGCTTTAAGCTGAGCAACGTATACTCCTCTATGATTAGTAGGAGGATTACAAAAAGGAAGAGTCAAAGAAAATTGAAATTGGAACACTGTAGGAATACTGTACATGAAAGTGATACCAAGGATTGGGATTGGCATGGAAGTAGTGTTTGAAACCAAAGGATCAGAAGGCTGCCCCCCTTTTATCGGGTTAGCACTTGGTGCTCGAAGAGAAATGGGCTTAACATACAAACGACTCCTCTTGTACAAGTGGCTCATCTACATATGGAAAATTGAAAGTCTTGTTGCGACAAGAGTACCTAATCAAAAAGGGTTTTCCTTCATCATCATTAAAGATCCTGATCCTAACAACAGAAACACCATGTATTACGGTTTCATTTTGAGAATTACTCCTCAAAGTAACTATTGTAGTTATTGACTTCCTAGCCTGAGTACTAGATTGAATAACCCTAATGGGAACTTCTACTACAATAGTTTCATCAAATCGAACATCTCGACAGTTCTCTCCGACACATTTTGACTACCAGAATCTAAAAAATTTAAAAAAAAAAAAAGGAGAAGAAAAGAGAACAGTGAGAAATAAGATCAAATACCTTGAGGGGAATTTGTATTTTTCTCCATTTTAGAAAAATTCAAACATTGATCTTTTGGATACAGTGAAACCCGATGGCTCTTGTAGATGATTATGAAAATTTAAGATGGAGAAGACAAAGGAAATTTTAAAAAAAGAAAAGATGAAGATGAGAATGGTGACTAAAAGATATGAGATCTGCCCAAATTTATACAAGATTTATAGCGGGTAAAAAGTGAACAATTACCGTTACTTCCCGAACAGTCATAACCCCTCAATAAAAACTAGTCGTTACAAACTTACCCATTCAGGTAACCAATGCCTGACAATAAATAGGCACTTTGAATAACTGACATTTGACAATAAGTGAACAATTCACTTAAGAGCTCTCACATGATTAATCTCTTTATTTCAGAATTTAATTTTTTGAATAGTTTTTTTTTTTTTTTTTAATACTTATGGTGTCATGCACACCATTTTTACCATTTTACCCGCAAAGGTAAAATCATTTTAAAATCAAAAGGATATTTTCTTTCTTAAAAGAACTTAAAAAAGGTTAAAACCCCTTAAAATATCTTCATGACCGCTTTTGTTGCTGAACACTCTCAATTTTGGCTCTAAGGACTTGATATTTATCATTCATAATTTGCCTATAAAAGGAGCTTAAAAGACCTTGGAAGGGGTTAACCTTTTTCACCTCAATTTCACTCCAAAAACTTTCTCTCTCTAAACACATTTCACAAGTTTTCTCTCAGAAAAATCTCTAAGTTTGGAAAGCTCTTTCCCAAGTTTTTTTCCCCTTCGAATTCAACATCTCGGAATCCCTTTCAACCTATTTCTTATCCAAAACAACCTTTTGGAAACCAACTGAGAGAGATTCTCCATTTGGAAAACTATTTTCCAAACCATTTTTCGCCTTACTTGATTTTAAACCCCCATTGGGTAAAATAAATTTTCCCATCGGGGATGCTATATTTCTTACATATTAGTGAGGTATTTTCTATCTGATTTTTCCCCAACATCAAACTTAATCTAACTATCGAACCATCGAATCGTTGTGTGCCACTTAGTTTTGACACACTCCTTAGCTAAGGCATTCCATGCTTGCACAAGCATGGTCATATCATGCACTACTTGAGCTATCCTAACACATGGGTCTCAAATATCTAAGTCTAGTCTTCCATAAATGTCCTCAACACCTATGACTTGTCTCAGGTACTCAGGCAGTATCAATGCATAGGAGACAAACCCTTTCCTCTATTAATGCCTCGTGCAGTAGGACAAAGGGTCACACAAACCTCCCCTACTTGAAGTTGTCGACATCCTCGTCGACCTCTACTTCCTCCAATACTTGGCAATCTCATCTTCAAATTGCCAAAGATTGACATCCCTCTCCCATGTAGCATTAAGCTCAGACTTGCCCTTCCAATGCATGAGCTAGTCTGTCCTCCAATTTCCTTACTCTGCCCCATTCTTCTGTGGTCAAAGATATTCTCTACTAGCTTGTCAAATTGCTTTCGAATCACCGGTGGTGTTTGTCTAGTATGTTTCCTTGAAACTTCCAATTCATCCTTGTTAAACTTTTTCAAGAAGCTAACGTGGAATGTAGGATTATTCTTCATCCTATCAGGAAGCTTTAGTATATATACTACTTTGCCAACTTTCTTCATGACCTTTAAAGGTCTATCAAATTGAGGAATCAGTCTACAATGAACAACTTTACTTTTGACCTTCTTCCAAATCTGAGGAGTTAACTTCAACAACACCAAGTCATCAACCTCAAGTTCTACATCACGTCTATGTTGATCCGCATGTTTCTTCATCCGCTGTTGTGTTGAAGCCAAACTGTCGCGTGCATCAGCAATCAACTCCTGTTTTTCCCTTGCAAACCTGTGAGCTGCTGGACAAGCTCCTATATTTGTCACAACCATTACCAAATCTTGTGGGGGTAGATGTTGCTATCCATACGACAACTCGAACGGGCCTTATCTTCGTCATTGAGGATTTGTGCTGATTATAGCAAAGCTGAGCCGAGTCTAGAAGTGTCACCTAGTACTTCTGACTCACGTATTCTTCTAGTAATGCATTGATCCTCTTCGTTTGCCCATCAGTCTGAGGATGGTTTGCTATAATAAACTTCAACTCGATTCTCAACAATCCAAACAATGCAACCTAGAACCTACTAGTGAACCTAACATCCCAATCGCTTACAATGTCCCTTGACACTCCAAAGTGCTTTACAATAGGTTTAAAGAACAATTCAGCTACTACATCAGCTAGACAAGAATGAGGGGTGGGGGAAAAATACAACATACTTTGAAAATCTATCAACTATTACAAAGATAGATGCCAAATCATTCACTTTTGGAAACCCCGAAATGAACTCCATCGAAAGGCTTTGCCATGGGCCATCAAGGACTGGCAGTAGTTGCAACAATCTAGGTGCCTACTTTCGCTCCACTTTATCTTGTTAACACACCAAACATGTTTGGAAATATGCTTCGATTTCATCCTCCATATGTGGCTAGAAAAAACGCATTGTCAACAATGGTTGGTTCTCTCAATGCTTGGGTGACTGCCCACATTGAATTTTGAGTTTCCTTTAATTGTAGTCACCTTAGCTCACTACCTAGAACTTAGGCTCGTCCACCTTTGGCAAACAACATGCTGTTATCGAGCTAATATCTTCTCATGGTCCCATCTCTCACCAAAGACACAAGTTATTGATATATGTGATCATTAGGAGCATATTTTCGAATCTTTGACATAAAATCAAATTCCACAACAGAAATAGTAGCAAGGGTTGAACATGACACTCTTCTATTTAATGCATTTGCTACCATGTTGTCTCACCCTGGTCTATGAATCTATTCAAAGTCATATTCCGCTAGGTACTCTTGCTAATGAGCTTACTTCGCTGGCAACTTCTTCTGAGTCTTGAAATATGTATTTGCTATCCATCACCACTGTGTTGGACAATCCTAAAAAGTAATGCCTCCAAATTATCAGGTAATGGACTACAACCGTCATCTCCTTCTCATCGACTGAACAATGCTGCTCACATTCCTTTAGCTTTCTACTCTCAAATGCTAAAGGATATTGTCCCTACATTAATACTCCATCAATTGCACGGTTTGAGGCATCCATACGTACTTTAAAGGGAAGCTCAAAATTGGGCAACTGTAATACTAGGGTAGACATCACAACATCTTTAAGTGCTTGAAATGTCTTCACACATTTCTAATTCCACGACCAACTCACCCCTTTCTTCAAAAGGTCAGTTAAAGGGTTTGCCACTCTTGCATACCCACGAATATACCGTCAGTAGTAGTTGGCTAGTCCTAGAAATTATCACAACTCTATCACGTTCGTGGGTTCTGGCAACGTCTCAATTGCCGACACCTTCTGAGGATCCATCTTCATTGATCCCTGACTAATCATATATCCAAGGAACTTAATTTCCTTTTGACAAAACTCACATTTCTCCCTTTTTACGTACAACACATACTCCCCCAACTTGGCAAATACCAGTCTCTAGTGTTTCATATGATCTTCTATAAGGATTCACTATAGATGACAATATCATTTAAATAAATCACAACGAATCTATCCAAGAACTCATACAACACATATTAATCAATTTGCAAAATGTAGCAGGAGCATTTGTCAAGCCAAATAGCATGACTAAAAATTCGTATAACCCATACCTGGTCACCACAATAGTCTTAGGCTCATCACCATCAGCAACTCGCACTAGCTAATACCCAGACCTCAAATAAATCTTCTTGAAGTATCTACCCTTGGCCAATCTATTAAACAAATCCAACTGATTTGAAATGGGGTACTTGTTCTTCACTATCAATTAGTTCAATACCTTGTAATCTACATAGAATTGCAATAAACCATCTACCTTCCTCTGGAACAAGGGAGGAGCACCATATGGGGCTTTAAATGGCCTAATGAACTGTGCATCCAATAACTCGCATAGTTGTTTCCTTAGTTCAAACAACTCAACAGGACCTATCCTATAAGGTGTTTGAGCAAGTGGTAAAGCTCTAGGTACCAACTTAATCTGATGATCAATAGCACGTCTTTGGGGCAATGCCTTGGGCAACTCATAGGACATCATATTAGCAAACTCGTCCAACACCTTCGACACAACACCAGACAACATTGGGTGTACAATAACTACCTCTTTCAACAAAAAGGTCAAATACGTCGGTTCACCCTTTCTAAGCTCATCCTTGAATTGCATGGTAGACAATAGTCCCTTGCCCTCTCTCTATGACTGATCTTTGTATATACCCTACACAAAGTTAGACATCAACTCATCAATCATCATCAATCCATGTAAATGTGGTACCAATGCTACCTTAGCCATAGCCAAAACCTAATTCCCAAAATCTAGTTAAAATCATCAAAGGGAACGGTCGTCATCCTACATTGGTCTTCCCATGCCCCCAGCTTTAACTCAACCATCACACTCCCTCTGACTTGTTGCTCTATAGTATTTACGGTCTATATGGTATAAGAACAATCTTGCAGTGTTAACTACAATCAAGTAGCTTCTCTATCAGCCACAAAATTGTGTGTTGCTCCAGAATCCACCATGGCCGACATCTCATGGTTATTCACCAACACGTGCACATAAAACAACCCATGCATGGCTCTTGGTCTCACTTCCGTCTGGATGGGATTCACGTGTACAAGTGACTCCCCTTTTGTCCCATTGAACTCACGAACTTGGGCAGAAGCCAAGTTTTAGTTCTGCTGGCTTTGTACATTCATATAACATATGCCCAATCTCCCTACAGCTGTAGCATTTCACATTGCCTACCCTAGACACACCAGAATTCCTCTACTTGTCAACATAGTCTTCCTTCTTTTTAGGTTTGTTCATTATTGACTTGCCCTTATTCTTGGCTAGAAATGCCTTCTTCTCAGGTACAGGTGGAAACGAAACCTGAGAATTTGCCAACCAGTCAGCTATAGCAAAGGCCTTAATAGCATCCTTAAGGTCTTGTCGCATGAGCTTAAATCAGCCCTTTTCTTCATTCCTGACAAGAAATTAAACAACTTGTCCTCCTTAAACATGTTAGAAATATTAAGAAAGAGAGAAGAGAATTCTATCACATAATCACGAATAGTCCCTATCTGGTCCAACTTCTTTAGGCTCTCCCTAGCTTGCCATTCAACATTTTTGGGCAAGAATTGTTCCACTAATTTTTACCTTCAACTCTCTGAATGTTCATACCTTAGACTTCTTAGGGTCTGCCTCCCTAGTTCGCCACCATAGCTAGGCATTATCTATATGGTGCATGGTTGCAATTGCAACTTGTTCATCCACTAGTATTCTCATCGTCTCAAAATAGTATTCCATATCCCATATGAAGTTCTTGAACACCTTGGCATCCAAAATACCATCATAAGTCTTAGGCTTAGGAATATTTACTTTGAACTTACCAGAACTACTGGCACTAGCAATAGTCTCGATATCATGTCGCGCCCTTTCTAATAGTTCAAAATTAGCTCTCAAATTCTCAACCATGTTTTGAAGCCGTCCAAGATTAGAGGCTATACTCATTTGGCTAGATATCTGATCAACTAGTGTTCGCTCATTGCCGCTGATAACACAAAAATATATCATGTTTTTGTTACCATTTTATGCCTTTTTATTAGTTAATTCTTGTAGGTTTATAGTTTAATATATTAGTTTTAGTATTAATTTGTTTTATTTTTATATTTGGAAGCTTTTAGGAT
>JAXGGT010011351.1:0-19737 GCA_035583425.1 Marsdenia floribunda
CCTAGTGGGACTGAACAGAAATAGTCCTTTAGGACAGTGTCCTACACGACTCAAGCTTTTATTGAAAAGTCCCAAAACATCCAACACACCTTTGAGTCTATTACAAGTTACCTTTGAGATTAACTTATAGATTGTGTTACACAAGCTAATTGGAAGGAAGGCAATCATCACTCTTGGTTACCTCACTTTCGAAATTATAACCAGGAAGGTATGATTTAATTCCTTTAGATCTTTCTTCCATTCAAAAAATTCAGTCACAAATTTTACAAGATCATGCTTCATATATAGTATGCCAAAAAGATTTTAGGAAAATACCTTGTATCCCGTCTAGACTAGGGGATTTATTATTTGGCAGTTGTAGAAGAGCCCTTTCAATTTCTTTAGTTGATATTCTCTGATTAATGATATCAAAATGTTTATTTGAGAGATGAGGGAGTGGCAAATCAGAGAGATCAATAGATTGCTGCCCTTGAGTACAGAATAATGAAGAGAAATACTTCATCGCCATTGTATGCATGTCGCAAAGAGAGGAGGCTTTAGTGTCGTCTAAACACTCAAGAAAATGGATGGTGTTTTTTTCCGCCTTTGTGAAGCCTTCCAATGAAAGAACGTCGTGTTCCTATCACCATATTACAACCATTCCACTCTACTCCTTTGGCACCAATATATTTTTTCAGTCTCCAATAAATTTTGAAGTTTAGATAAAATAGCTGGCTCCTTTTTTGTATCAATAGGGACAATGGTACAAATACTGTGGACTTCCTGCCTGTTCTTTTTTATTTCAGATTTCAAATCCCCCATCACTGAATAATTCCAAGCTATCCCGAATTCATTCAACCTTATGCACCAAACTATGCCCCGAACTACCATCATACAGTCTCCATAAATCATTGAAAACTGCAGGACAGTTCGCATGTTTCAACCATGCAGGTTCAAAACGGTTAATAGGTTTCTGGCGGTCAATTTGCACAGGCGGAGAGGTCTGAACAGAAAGGAAAATGGCAAGATGATCCGATGAGGCGGATGACACATGTTGTACTGAGTATGAAGCTCACAAATTGATAAGTGTTTTCACGTAACTTGGTAACCTTGAATTCGGCATTCTTCCATGCTTTGCTGAGCGCCGGTTGAAAGTGCCAAATGTTAATGTTTTGTGAAGTGCAGAACTCTCCTACAAGAGATTGTTTACAGTCCTCCGTTTCCTGAAGGAAATCTGATGCCGGAATTGCTATGGAAGGGGATGATACCCGATTGATAGTCAACGACTTGAGCAGTTTGGAGAGATCCCCATGCAAAAACAGTGGAAAAAACCAGAAATCCTAGGTGGCAAGAGAGAGAACCCTGGGGGTGAAAAGTCCTACATAAAGGATCACTTTAAATATATATATAGGATCAATTGGAGTGATGAAAAAATGTTAAGGGAGGCAATTATGCAGTGTAGTTTTGGACGTCCTCATCATAAATCGAGGAATCGCTCCTCGATTTATGATATCGATCGGATTAGGAGAGTTTCCTCGTCAAAGTGAGATGTTTGAAACTCACGTGGCACATGCTGAACTTTTATTGAAGAACAGAACCATCCATCTGGATTTGGATCACACTGGGTACTGGAATCTTTACCATTAACTTAGGTTTTTGTAAGACTTTAATAAATAATATTATATATTATATAGACTTTTTTTTAGATTTGAGTTTTTTTTTTCAGTTTTTTACTCATTAAAAAAAAATGAGGTATACTTATTTAGTCACCATGTGTTACGATTCATGTCTCCCCACTTGGCCAAAAAAAAAATAAAATAAAGAAAAAAAAATATATTTAATAAATATATATAAATATAAAAACTTCAATAACAATATCATCATAACACTTAATAAAATATAATATTTTTTCCTCCCACTTACTAGATAACTTTTTCACTTGTCCCAACCTTACTCATCGTTTTCTGCAATTCACTCACTCAACTTGAAAAAAAAAAATGAGCAAACTCAAAAAAGAAACTCTAATAATTTTTGAAAATATATTGTTAATAATTTTATTAATTTAATTTATTCTAAATTGAATTAAAAGGTATATGAATAGAAGTGTTATATAGGGAGGCTAATCCACAATTTAACATGCATCTTGGTATGGGGGTTTTCTCTCACGGTTTTGGCGTGGGTGGGTATTGAGGGCCGGTTTCTTTCCTGTTCTTGTTCGTCACTACTCGTAGTTGCCGCTTTCTCGGTACATAACTGCTACTCACGGTGTTTTTCTGCTGGTGTTTCACGACAGTTTCTGCTCAGTTTTTTTTGTCTTTCTTGGTTCTTGGTTATTCCTTGTGCCTGATATTCCCTTTGTTTGTCTGTTTTCTTGGCAATTGTTATCTGATGGATGAGCTCATTTTGAAGAAACTTACTAATGTCGCTTTGGGTGAGGATGAGAACATCTGCATTTCTGTGAATGATGACGATGTTCATGCTGGTATCTATGAATATGAGTTCAGTGCTTTGGTATGCATCTATGGGGGTAAATATGTTCATTTGGAGAGTTTTAAGGTGGCTATGCGGAAGTCCTGGCGGTGCGGCTCTCTTTCACTTCAGAAGATTGATGAAATTTTCTATCAAGCTTTCTTTCCTAGCAAGACACACTAGCCTATGCTTTGCACAATGGCCCGTGGTCTTTCAAAAATAGCTTGGTCTTGGTTCGACCATGGCGGAAGGGGTCTACGGAACCTATTGCAGATGTGGAAAAGGAGTTTTTTCTGGATCCATATTACTGGCTTACCACGTTTTTGTTACACTGCCGGGGTTGGCTTCAAGCTTAGTCGTTCCTTCAATGGTTGTGTGTTACTGCAAATTCGAGAGGAGAACTTGTCTGGCTCCAAATTCTTTCGATTACGTATCCTCCTTGATCTCACAAAGCCTCTAAAGAGGCTTACTCATGTCTGTACTCCTGAGGGTACAATCAATTCCGCATTGATAAAATATGAGTGTTTGCCTACTTTCTGCTTTTAGTGTGGTTTAATTGGTCATCGTTACCGCTTTTGTCCGACGACCAAAACATCCACTGACGATATTAAGGAGATGTTGTATGGTCCTTGGTTGGGGGGAATTGATAATCTTCTCTCAGATTGTCTATTTGAATTGCAAGATCCTCAAGTAGAGCCCACGCCACATCAGACTGTTGTGCCTGAGGTGCAAGAGGAGTCTCCTGAGCCTTTAGCGGTGATTGCATATACGTCTCCTGTTCGACAGGAGTCTGGACACTGTACAAGGACACCCTGTGCTTCCCCTTCCTCTTCCCAAGGAGTTGTAGAGAGGCATGATGCTGTCTTGGTTGCTCCTAAACAATTTCCTCCCTCACTTTCTTTGGATATTACATCTCCACAAGATTCCATGGGGCAAAAAATTCGGATAGTTACATCGGCGAAGGCTGCGAGGCATCCCCACCGGGCATTATGAATTGCTTAAGTTGGAATTGTCGAGGGTTGGGTCCCCTCGCGCAATTTAGGAACTGAAAACCCTACCTCGCTCTTCTAACCCTGATTTTATTTTCTTAATGGAAACAAAATTATTGGCAGTGAAGATGCAAAGATTGAGATATATCCTTGGTTTTGAGCATGTGTTAGCAATTGATTGTGTTGGTCGCGGAGGTGGGTTGGCTTTGTTATGGCGTGATCATCTTGACCTCCACGTTCAAAGTTGCTCCTCAGGTCATATTGATTGTAAGATTGATAATTGGTGTACCGGGCAGATGGGCTTTTTCACTGGTGTTTACGGTAATCCCGCACCAGCACAACGCCGACATTCCTGGAATTTACTGAGACGGGTTGGTGACTACCGCCAACAACCTTGGCTGCTCCTCGACGATTTTAATGAATTGTTGTATACCCATGAATCCACATCCATCCATGTGCATCCCTATCATCTCAAGCAGAGCTTTTGTCAAGTTGTGGAGGATTTGATTTTCACTGAGGTCCGCATGACCGGTCCGGAGTTCACCTAGTGGAACAAACAACTGGGCCAGTGCTCTGTACGGTCCAAACTGGATAGGGGTTTCATGAATTCTGCTATGAAGCTGCTCGCCCCGACTCATTGTATTCGGGTCTTACCCACCAGCACATCAGATCACCATGCGCTGCTCCTCCAATCGCATGCACGAGACTCACGCTTGGTGGTCAACCATAACCGCCCCCGTCGCATTGAGTCGTGGTGGCTCAAAGACCGCGACTGCCAGCAACTTATCCATTCTAATTGGCGTGGTCTTTCCCAGGGGCATCCACGACAATTTCTTCAGCATTTGGAGGGCCTCAAATTCACGTTGAAAGCATGGCATGAGCAGAAATATGGCCAGCTACCAAAGAAGATTAAAGAAGCTCGCCGAGAGCTTATCAAGTTAGAATCTAGTGGCTCTAGAGATGAGGTCATTCAGGCTGTCCATTTAAAATTGCAGGACCTTCTTGAGGCAAAGAATGCTTTTTGGAAACAACGTTCGAATGCTTCTCATTGGCTGCAATGCGGAGATCAGAAAACGAGTTATTTTCATCATCATGCTTCTCATCGGAAACAACGGAATTTCATGGGTAAGATTATTGACACTCAAGGCCGTGAATTCACTCAATCCAAGGATATCTCTCGTCATGTCGTTGACTATTTTGCTTCTATATTTACTAGTAGTCATAGTGTTGTAGACTTTGATGCTATTTTTGCACATGTTCCTATTCCACATATTTCTTCATTGGATATGTTAGGTTTGCCTTGTACAAAGCAGGAAATTATTCTGGCTCGTAAATCCATGCATGGCACAAAGGCTCCAGGACCAGATGGGTATCATGCTCTTTTCTATCAGAAAAATTGGGTTGTTGTTGGGGATGATGTTGTAAATTTGCTGTTGGGTTGTTTGAATGAAGATCTTTGCATTGGTGATTTGAATGAGACCTTTATTACCTTAATTCCCAAAATTAAAAGGCCATGTCGAATGGTGGATTATCGCCCAATCAATCTATGTAATGTGATTTACAAACTCCCGTCCAAAGTTTTAGTTCATCGCCTAAAGCCAATTTTGGGATGCTTAATTGATGAATCACAGAGCGCGTATCATTGCAGTGGAAGCCTTTCATTGGTTAAATCTTAGCAGAGGTGCTTCTAATTCTGATGCTTTTGCACTGAAGGTGGATATGGCTAAGGCATATGATAGAGTGGAATGGGGATACCTACGTTGGATGATGCAGAAGATGTTGTTTCCCGCACGTTTTATTCATTTGATTATGGAGTGTATCACAACGGTCAAGTTCCAAATTTTAATTAATTGCGAGCCTTCTACACAATTCTCTCCATCTCGGGGCCTTTGACAAAGCGATCCCCTATCTCCTTATCTGTTTATTATCTGTGCTCAAGGTCTCTCCAACCTGATTCACCATGCAGTTTCTCAAGCCAGTTGGAAAGGAATTCAAATGGGCTACCAGGCTCCAGAAATATCTCATCTCTTCTTTGCCGATAATTGTCTCTTATTCTTACAGGATAACAATGAAAGTGTACAATCACTGCAAAAAGTTTTAGACCTCTATGAGCAATCATCTGGTCAGCAAATCAATGTCCATAAGTCTTCTATTTATTTTTCTAAATCTGTGGATGTGAATAGACGGCGTCTGGTGCAACAAAAGCTTGGCATGCAACTTTGTACTGGTAGTGGGAAATATCTTAGCTTTCCCTACCTTGTGGGAAGGTCCAGAAAGGATATTTTCAACTATATAAAAGAGAAAAAAAAACCCATGGCTGGAAGGAACGCATTTTTTCTAAAGGAGGGAAAGAGGAACTCATTAAATCTGTCTTACAGGCTTTTCCTACCTATGCCATGTCTATTTATCGACTGCCCAAATGCTTGTATAATGATATCCAACGTATTATTTCTCATTTTTGGTGGGGCTCTTCTTCCAATGACAGGGGTATATCTTGGTTGTCCTAGAAGACACTATGTAGGCCTAAACGTGAAGGGGGTATGGGTTTCAAACACCTGGACCTCTTTAATCAAGCCTTGTTAGCAAATCTTATTTAGTACTAATTTTATTGTGTCAAAATATATTTTTCTTATTAATATTTATATTTTTGTTGTCACTTTATTAATAATTAATTGTGACAACAATATTTGTTACAAAAGCTAAAACTTGTTGGTACCTACTTGATATTGTTGCAAAAGTAAAATTGCCACTAAAACACTATGATTAATAAAATTATTTTATTTGGTACTAATGTTATTGTGTCAAAACTTAATTTTGTTACTACTTTTTTCATTTAGCAACAAATATAATGAAAATATATATTTTTAAATGTGCAACTCGTCATAACTTATGAGTAAATTTATTAGTACAGTCACTATTATACACAAATTTTGTATTATTAATGTGTCAAAATATTCTTCATACAAATATTTGTTTCTAAACTATCAAAAAAAATAAAATAAAATATTTGTTTCTAAATATACAAATTGTTTACACCTAGTTAATATTATTATTATTACAAAATTAAAATTACAACAACCATCACTGTTATTATCAAAATTTATAATTCTTTATTTATTTTTTAATTTATCCTTAATATTTGTCAGAAAAATTATTAAAAATGTTCACTGTAATTATCTATAAAAGTAATAAAATATTTCTTCCCACCTAAAATAGGAGTGCTATGTAAATCACAAATATCACTGTGAATTAATTTTAATAAACCTGATGACCTTTCAATTTTAGGAAAAGATTTTCCGGTTATTTTTGTTAGCATATATGTATTGTATTTTTCATGAATTTTAGTAACATATGGAATTAAATTAAGATTAATCATATTCATAATTCTTTTAAAATTCACATGTCCTGACCTGTTATGCCACAGATTAGAAGACTCAACAATATAAACAGAATCAGTAATGTTATTATCTATATTTAATTTGAACATACCATTACAATAATAACTCTTACCAACAAATATCCCCCCTTTTGACAATACAAATTAATTTATTAGCCTCAAATACCAGTTTAAAACCAAATTTGTTCAAAACACTACCATAAATTAAATTTTTCCTAACTTCTAGAACATAAAATACATTTGTTAAAGTTAAGATTTTTCCAGAAGTAAATTCAAGTTATACATCCCCAATTCCCAAAACTGGGGTTGTAGCAAAGTTTCTCATATATACAACAGTCTCATTAGAAACTTGTTTCATTGTCTTGAACTTGGCTCTATCTTTGCACACATGGCGAGTAGCACCAGAATCCACCCACCACGCCATGTCATCTTCAAGAAGATTTACTTCAGAAATCATGGCAATCAACTTCTCATTCTTGGAAAAGCTTGTAGTTTTGCCACTATCTTTCTTTTCATTGTCTTTCCTCTTCTTATAATGATGACAATTTTCCTTGTAATGTCTTTCCTTTCCACAAAAATAACAACTGCCATTTTTCTTTTTTCTTAAATTTTTGGGCATTGTTAGTTTGAAAAGGTCTTTTCTTTGACACTGTATTTGTCTACCTTTCTTCAATTACCAAGACTTTTGAGACTTGATCATTGGACTCCTCCTTAACTTTTAATTCTTTTCTAAATTCTTCTCTACACGAAAGAGAATTTGCAAGTTGTTCAAGAGAAATATTCTCCTTTTTATGTTTCAAATTTCTTTTGAAATCTTTCCGGGAATGGGGTAATTTATCGATAATATTAGACACAATAATTGATTCATCCATATGCATTTTATGTTGAACGATTATTTAGAATTCCCTCAATTTCATGAAAATGTTCCATTACTGAACTGGTTTTGTTCATTCTGTAACTATTAAAACGAGAGACGAGAAATTTCTTACTTGTTGCATCTTCTAGCATATACTTGTTCTCCAATTTCTCCCAAAGTTCCTTAGCAGTTGATATATTATGATAAATATAAAATAAAGCATCACTCATTGCATTCAAAATATGACCCCCGCAAAATTTCATCATCTGTGTACTATTTTTGTTTTCTTCTAGTTTCTTCAAGAGTTTCGTTATCCTTCTCATCAAGCCTTGGTGTGTTGAGAACATAAATTACTTGAAGAGATGCCAACAGAAAATATACACTTTTTTGCCAGCTGATAAAAATGTCACCATCAAATCGTTCTAATTTCACGATAGATGTAGCAAGTTCCTTTAATATTGTTGCCATTATTGTTTATATTTTCTAATTATTGCCTTTAGATTGTTAGAAAAATAAGAAATAAAAAGACGATAGAAACAGGAAAGAACTTCAAGGCGTGTATCAATACCACTTTCCTAAAGGAAAATTTGTCCTATACGGTTTGCCTTCAGGCTACAATGAAGAAATATCTTGTGAGTGTGTTTGATGTTGATCAGAACTCTTTTGTTTATTTTGATAGCGTATATCTTATTCTTAATAATGATCCCGCAGTAATCAATATCCAGAATATTTATTAAGGTAAGGTAAAATACTCTTCGAGATATAATATTTAATTATATATGTATTTTATGTTTCCAACAGAAGTCTCTTCACAGAGAAACTCTTTCAGATATAATATTTAATTATATCTTTATTTACGTTTCAAACATAAGTGTCTTTCCGGATTAGAACACTTCTGTCTTTGTCCCAATTCATCGAACCACAACATAATTGCTGATATTTTGAAAATATTCCAACAATAAGCCAACCTTACTCTAGGCATCTTGACGTGAATCAACATCAGTGCAAAGACAAGAATGATTATGAGTAGGAATACGGCTAACAGAGTTATGCTAGCTAAGAATTTCATTCTCTTCTTCTTTCTCTTTACCTCCATGGATTCATAACCACTGTAGCCAACGGTCATCGATTCTTCGTCACTTTTGGCATGACACTACTTGCAGGTGCAAGAGGGTACACTTGCTGATTCTTCTCAAACATGTCTGATCTCTTTCAATATATGTAAATGATTTCAAGAAAATATTCTCTGCTTCCTTCTATCAATGGTGTCGTCTGAAAAAATGAATTACTTTGAAGGATATATATATATACAGGAGCCGATGGCTATGTATGCCAAAGGAGCCACCTTCCTAGAAAATGTTTTTCTAGGCTACATTAGAAAAGTACGAGAGCCATGGGATTTGCCTTATTGCGTGGTGGTGAAGAAGTTGACATTAAAGAAAGAGGACTTTTTCCAGGTTTCGACATTACTAACTAGAGGAAAAACCGGTTTAATCTGGCCATTATCAAACGCTTCCACAACTGAATTCTGCTCCATATTCACCCATCAAAAGCTAAAGAGAAAGAAAACTCCTCCTCCTCCTCCTCTTCTTCCACTAATACCCTTTGCATTTAAAAAAAAAAAGAAGAAAAATTACCGGTTAAATCTGTTGGGAACTTAATTAGAAGGTAAAAAATTGATTGAAGATCGAATTTGGCTAAAAATAAAATTTAGGAACTGAACCGGCTGTTCGAAAATAGTATTATGACTGAATCGCCTATTTTTCCTATTATTAAATATAATTGTATTTGTGACAATTGTAATAACAAGAGTGACAATATTTTTATAGCAAATGTCATTATTTTTACGATGCTATTCTAAAAAATAGTGTCAATAACATTGTCACTATTTTTAATTATTCTAAATCATTTTAGTGTTAATAATGTTGTCACTATTTTAAAAAATGATTTAGCATCAAAAAATATTGTTATTATTCTTAATTTATTTAGTATCAATAATGATGTCACTATTTAAAATTATTTTAGTGTTGATAATGTTATCACTATTTTAAAATTATTTTTGTCAAAAAGATTGTCATTATTCTTAATTATTTTAGTGTCGATAATATAGTCACTATTTTAAATTGTTTGTGTCAAGAACAGTGTCACTATTCTCAATTATTTTAGTGTCAATAAGGTTGTCACTATTTTAAATTATTTTAGTATTAAGAATATTGTCACTATTTTCAATTATTTTAGTATTGATCTTGTTGTCCTAATTTTTAATTATTTTAGCATAAAAAATATTGTCACAATTTTGATATCTATTGTTACAATATTATTCATTATAATATGTTATTATTAAGACAACAAAATTATCCCAAATGGTAAATATAGTTTTGACAATAAAAATTTGTTACTAATTCTACTGCCACAAAATATTTTTCACAAAATATTTGTCATAAAATATTTTTAATTATAACAAAAGTTTAAAGGTTGTCACCGTGACATTTGTGACGAAAATTTTGTTACCGTACGTCACGATTTTATAAAATGGTTACAAAATATAATAGTAACAAAATTTACTACTTTTAGTAACAACATTTGATATAGTTAAAAATGCAATTTCTTGTCAAGCCGGTGTTTTTGGAGATCACCTTGGCAAATGGATACTCGGGTTTTCTCAAAGCTTCTACTACAGTTCAAGCAACCAAGCAGAATTATTAGCACTGAAAAAAGGGGCTGGAATTAGCAGTCATAATTGTGCATCCATCACTTAGAAATCAACACCGACTCTCTGGTACTCATCCAAACCATTTATTTTAGCACCCCTCCCACTCACCTGATTTCAATCTCCTCTGATTGCAGATGACTGTTATCTCAGCTAACGAACTTCAAGCTCCCTCATACATGGAGGGAAGCTCGTCTTCTACGTACCTTTGGTGCTTTTCTTAGTCCACCGGATTTTCCCCTTAACTGCTTTCCAAAATGATATGTCTGGTGCGCTATACAGCAGATCTGTTTCTAATAGAGCTGAAAATGAGCCGAGTCGAATCGAATATTGAATGTTTAGATTCGATTCATTTAATTTTCGAGCATTGCTCGAGCAAGCTCGTTTAATGTTTCGAGTATAAAATTTTGTTGGAGTTCGTTCGATTATTTGTTTGTATAATTCAAAAATTGTTCGAATTCGACTCGTTTAACTTTTTAAAAAAATTAAAAATTTTAATTATAAATAATAAAAATATAACAACACACAATTAATCTTACTAGTACACAATTAAGGTTAATATAAAAGAAAAGAAAGAAAAAGAAACCTTAACCTTGACCTATAAGTTATATAAATATAATATTAATATATAATAATTTATATAATTTATAAATATTAAAATTTGTTCACGAATAATCGAGCGTTCGCGAATACTATTTGGTTCGCTCAAAAATTAATCAAGCTTAATAAAATACTCGAGCTCGATTTGTTTAATAAATAAACGAACCTTAATTGAACATAAATGAGCTCGAACAAGCGTTGTTCGCGAACAAAGCTCGATTTGTTTAACAACTCTATTGACTCTTGTATCCTCCATGAGGGACATGATGTAACCTCTACAGCTTTCCTTCTTTGTTAAAATTAAAAAACACTCGACAAGTTGCATTCGAAGTGTTGTGGACGACTTCATTCCACGTTCTCCTTTTAATAATTGTGTAAAAAAAAAGACAAAACAAATGACGTCATTAATTATAAATAAAAATCAATAAATTTAATCTTAAATATTAACGTTTTAATATATTTAATTTTATATATTTTAGAACTCAAATAAATTATATTTTAATAATTTTAATTCTTTTAATTTAAAAAAAAAAAAAACATTTAACTAATGATGATAAATTTATACCATTAAATAAATTTTTTTATTTATAAAAATTAAAATCATCAAAATTTAATTTATTTATCATTAAAAAAACAACATGGTATATATCGACAAATATTAAAAGGAATGGAAAAGACAACTCAAGATTTTGGCTGTAAACGATTATCAGAAAAAAAAAAAAAAGAATTGTGGCTGTAACTTTTTGGCTGTGATTGAGTATGACGTAGTGCACTATGTGGACTACGTGAGAAGCATACGTGTCAAATATAGGGTGGAATTTGCTGGTTTAGTATACTATTTCAATTTTATTAACGATAATTCAGTAGATAGTAGTACCGCCTATAATTTAAAAGGTGATAAGTGAGAGGTGGAGACATTTCAGTGAAAATGCCAAAAGAATTAGTGATAATTTTAATCTTTAAATTATTTATATTAATTTTTAATTTTTATATTTGAACTATAAATATTTATTATTTTATTTAAAATTAAGTTATATATTTCATTTTAATTACAAAATAACTTTAAAATTGTAAACTCATTAGTACTATTTTTTTTTTCTTTCAATGAAATGTTATTTTTATTAGAAATGTGTATATTATATGATTGAGTTGTCACCAATTACTTACTTCAAAATGAGTTAATAACTAATTATTCAAATATTTTTAATTTAAAGATGAATTTTTTTTTTAAAAAAAAAAATGGATATTTTAGTCTTCATCTTATTTTTATTTGAAAAAATTAATCCTTATTTTTTAAAAAACTTTTTTTAGTCTTTAAATTAAAATTAATTAGATAAATAAGTTTTTTTAACCATACTTTTTTCTATTTTCGGCACAAAAAAGTCACGTAATTTATAAGTAAAATAGAAGGGCATTTTGTTCATTCAAAAATTTATTATTAATAATATTAATTACAATGATAATCTTTATTAAAAACAGAAATTAAACTCTTTCGTTATTGTTTGCTTTCTTATTTCTTCATTATGCCCTAAATCTTATACTCATTTTCAAAGATCTAATGAGCAAAAATGTGCTTCTTTAATTGTACAAGTATAAATTATCTGACTTTCGGCATCGCAAATAAGTCAAAATTATGGCCGGAAAGACTTTTTATCTAATTAATTTTAATTTAAGGATTAAAAAAGTTACATAAAAAAATAAGAATTAATTTTTTTAAATAAAAATAATATGAAAACTAAAATGTCTAATTTTTTAATTTTTTTTTAAAATTAAATTAATTAATTAAAAATAATAAGAGGAATACTAGTTACTTAAATTATTTGACTTAGATAATAAAGTATTGAAATTTTTTTGCCTCGACTCATGATAGTTTATGTTCATAAGTAAGGTAACTAATAATATTTTAGTTACAGCTGTGTGCCAATTTTACTAATTTCTTTTATTTACTGCGTATAGTTTTTTTTTTTTTTTTTGGTTTAAAGATTAAATATTTAAGATTTTAAGTTTGATGATTTATATATGTTGTAAGGATTTCAATATGTTCTATATGATTTATGATTCAATTGTCCGACATTTTTTTTTCTTTGTAATATATATATATATATATATATATTAAAATTTTATTGATTGTTTTTGTTAGATTATGAAGTTTGTTTATTAATATAATTAAAGATTAAAATTTATTTTATTAATTTCAGAAGTTGTTTTCTTTGGCAGTTTTGTGCACTGCCATTATGTTTTAGCAAGGTTATTTAATTTGAGAAGCATTTTAGCTATGATAAGTTGTAAGCCTTTTATGTTTCGGGTTTTCTAGATGAAGAATTGGGAAGTCATAGATTTTGAACTGTTGATGGTTGGGATTTTTTTTTTTTTTTCTTTCCCATTTTTTGTTTTTTCTAATGAAGTGATATCTCAACTGGATGTGCTTTGTCTTCACACGGAACATAGGATTCTTCGCAAGATGAATGACACTCTGACTATCACTATATAGAGCACTGTCATGTTGCTTCTTGCCCAACTCCCCAAGAAAATTCTTCAACCAAATCATTTCCTTACTAGCTTCTGAAATGGCCATGTACTCTGCTTATGTGGTTGAAAGTGCAACACTTTTCTGAAGTTGAGACATCCAACTAGATGTTGTGCCTACTACTGTAAAAACAAATCTTGTAGTACTCTTCCCTGTGTCTGAACAACCTCCCAAATCTGCATCAGAATATCCTTCCAAAACAACATAATTCTTACTGAAACATAAAACAGTTTTAGAAGTACCTTTCAAGTAGCGTAACAACCACTTGACTGCTTCCCAATGCTTCCTTCTTGGATTAGACATGAATCTGCTAACAACTCTCACTGCATGAGCAATGTCTGGTCTAGTGCATACCATTGCATACATTAAGCTACCAATTGCAGGTGCATAAGGTACCTTAGTCATTGTTGCCTTGTCTTCATCCGTCTTAGGTGACTGCTCTTTTGTGAGATTGAAGTGAACCCCCAGAGGTGTACCTCTGATCTTGGTATCCTGCATGCTGAATTTCTTTAACACTTTCCCAATATACTTCTCTTGGAATAAGGTTAGGGAGCCTTCAGATCTATTCCTGCTGATGTTCATGCCCAAAATCAGTTTTGCAACACCCAAATCCTTCATCTCAAACTCTTTAGATAGTTGTGTCTTCAATTTGTTGATTTCATCCACATTAGAACCTACAACTAGCATGTCATCAACATATATAATAGTAATATGATGTAAGATGGACCAAATATTTCAAATAATAGCATTGATCCATGGCACACTTCTTGTACCCTTTCTTACTCATAAAATTGTCAAACTTCAAGTACCATTGCCTTGGTGCTTGCTTCAGGCCATACAAATTCTTGGACAACTTGCAGACCAAGTTCTCCTTCCCAACTATCTGGAAACCCTCTGGTTGCACCATATAGATGTTCTCATCAAGATCACCATGTAAGAACGTCGTCTTAACATCTAGCTGCTCTAGATGTAGATCCTCTGCAGCCACAATACTCAACACAAGTCTAATAGTAGTCATTTTAACTACAGGTGAGAAAATCTCATTATAATCAATACCTCTTTTCTGCTGAAAGCCTTTCCCCACTAACATTGCCTTTTATCTCTTACTGCCATCATGTTCTTGCTTGATCCTGAACATCCACTTGTTTTGCAATGCCCTCTTTCCTGCTGGTAAGTCAGTCAAACACCAAGTTTGATTCTTCTCAAGTGAATTCATCTCCTCTTGCATGGCTAACTCCCACTGGACTGCATCATCCATCTGCAATGCCTCATGATAACACAGAGGTTCTCCATCATCAGTCAACATCAAGTAATTTGCTGAAGGAGAGAATCTCTGAGGAGGCCTACTAACTCTGCTGGATCTCCTCACTTCAGCCGCTGAGGTGACTGGGGTGGTCTCCTCAACTATGCTGCCTATTGAACTCCCACTTTTTTTTGCAAGATCATCTTCTATAATGTCCTCTAATACTGCCTTTTCCTTCTCTGTTGGTTTCTTTTTAAGTCTGTCCTTGTACACTGCATTTTCATTGAATGTGACATCTCTGCTTGTAATAATCTTTCTGTTCTAGTCATCCTAGAAGCGATATCTCATATCATCTGCACCATAGCCAATAAGAATGTACTTTCTTGCTTTCGGATCAAGCTTGTCCCTGTCAGCATCACTAACACGAATATAAGAAACACAACCAAACACTTTCAAGTGACAGAGACTTACTTCCTTACTTTTCCATTCCTCCTCAGGAATCTTGAACCCAATAGGAACTGAGGCTCCTTGATTAATGAGGTATGCTATTGTGCTCACTGAATCTGCCTAGAATGTCTTTAGTAATCCTGCATGAAGTCTCATACTCTTTACCCTCTCATTCAATGCCCTATTCATTCTTTTAGCAACACCGTTTTACTGAGATGTCTCAGAATAGTTTTCAACATTCTAATTCCATTCTCAACACAATAATCAATAAACTTAGTACTACTATATTCACTACTATTATCAGACTATAAACATTTAAGTTTTAATCCTGTTTCATTCTCAACAGCAGCCTTCCATATCTTAAAGGTATTAAATACTTCTGATATGTGCTTTAGAAAATAAACCCATATCTTTTTGATGGAATCATCAATGAAAGTGACATAGTATCGTGATCCTCCCAATGATGGGACTGATGTTGGCCTAAGCACATCTGTATGAACAAGCTCCAACTTCTCAACCTTGGGCATCCTCCCTGTCTTGGCAAAAGTAACTCTCTTCTACTTTCCAAACACACACGGTTCGCAGAAACCAACTTCTACCTCCTTCAACTTTGGAATCTTCCCCTTTGAGACTAGCATCTTCATACTCTTCTCACTCATGTGACCAAGTCTTTGGTGCCACAGAGTCGAAGGATGACCAACATCATCACTAACTGAATTTGCTTCCTCTGCAGGTAATTCTATCATGTAAAGAGTTCCCTTCTTCCAGCCACGAGCTACAACTAGATTACCCTTTACCACCTTCCACTGGTCATCTCCGAATATAACTTGATATGCCTAAACATCCAGCATACCCATAGAGATCAACATTCTCTTGAGTCTTGGAATATACCTGACATCCTTCAATGTCCAAACTGTACCAGCAGAAATTTTAAGGTTTTTATCTCTCATGCCTGCAATGTCTAAAGCTTCATCATCTGCTAGACGAATTTTGCCAAAATTCCCAATTCTAAAATTTTGCATTGAATCCTTGCAAGGAGAGGCATGGAAAGATGCACCAGAATCCATAATCCAAAGTTCAAACTTACCTTCAACGCAACAGACCAACGCATCATCAACATCTTCTTCTGCTGCATTTACTGTGTTGTCATGCCTCTTTCCTTTAGAAACAGTAGGAGCAGTACATTGGCTTTTGAAGTGGCCGTTCTTCTGGCAATTCCAACAGGTAATATCCTTGCAAGGTTTGGACTGCCCTCGCTTCTTGGACTTTGATCAGCCACGCCCAGAACCTTGTCCCCTTTCAGGCCTTCTACCTCTACTTTTCGTGCTCAATAAGAAACCTGTTGATTCTCCAGTGTTCCTCCTACGAACATCCTCACTAAGAATTAAATCCATAATTCCTTCGAAAGACAGCTTCGTAGTCCCAGATGTACTTGCAATTGCCGTGACAATTCCTGACCAACTATCAGGCAACGAAGATAGCAACAATAGGGCTTGTACTTCATCATCAAATTTAATATCTACTGACACTAATCTCGCCAATAAGGAATTAAATTCGTTCACATGATCTGTAACACTAGCACCTTCTTGCATCTTCGTATTAATTAATTGATGAATCATAAATACTTTTGTTTGATGCTGATGGCTTCTCGTACATGTTTGATAATGTCTTTATCAAACCATATGTCGTCGTCTCCTTGATGATGTTATAGGCGATGTTCTTCGCCAACGTCAATCTGACTACGCCTAGAGCTTGTCGATCTAGCAACTCCTAATTTGCCTGAGACATCGTATTCGTTTTCTCCTCAGACAGAGGCAGGTGCAGCTTCTTTTAATACATATAATCTTTTATCTGCATCTTCCAAAATCCAAAGTCGCTTCCATCAAACTTGTTGATCTTCACTTTTCCATCTTCTGTCATTGCTCCCACTCGCTTGAAACCCTAAGCTCTAATACTAGTTATGAGTCGACTGTTCGACGCCCGGGGAAGGCCCCGAGGGAGTCGTTCCCAGTTGTAAGTTGAAAGTCTTTTATGTTTGGGGTTTTTTAGATGAAGAATCGGGAAGTCTATATAGGTATATTTTGTAATTTTGAAGTTGACTCTTTGAGCAATTTCTTCATGGTTTAAATGACGGGTATTTGAAAAATAGATAACACATTTTGAACTGTTGACGGTTGGGATTTTTTTTTTTTTTTTTCCAAAAAAAAATATCATCCGCACAAAGAAGATGACAAATATGTGGTCCTTTATTACTAATATTAATGGGTCCCGTTCTTTATTGTCTATAGCTATGATTATTAGATTTGTGAAATAATCCATGCAAAATCTAGTCTAGTACACCATCAAGAATCGCTACTATATAACTTACCAAAAAAAAAAAAAAAAGAATCGCTACTATATATATTTCTTCCTTCCTATGTCTCCATACACACAAAAAGACTTCACTGTTTTCTAGTGATACAAAGCCATTTTGCAGCTATATATATATACAGAGAGAGAAAACACCAATGGATAATTTCCCTCTAGTGTTGCTTGTCCTTACATGTGTTGTATGGGCTTGCTTTTATATCCTCACTTCAACATGGTTCTCCCGGAGGAGAGTGAAACTTCCACCGGGGCCTTATCCATTTCCAGTCATTGGTAACATTCTTGAACTTGGTAAGAATCCTAATCAGTCACTGGCTAAACTTGCCAAAACTTATGGAACTTTGATGTCCCTTAAGTTAGGGAACAAAACAACCATAGTCGTTTCATCTCCTACGATTGCAAGACAAGTATTACAAAAAAATGATTTGGTTTTCTCATGCCGAGCAATCCCTGGTGCAGCGCAAGCACACGATCATCACAAGTTCTCCATGCTCTGGCAGCCAGCTTCAGGGCAGGCCTGGCGTATTCTCCGTAAGATAACCAAAGAACAAATGTTTGCAGCACACAGACTTGATGCTACCCAAGGTCTTCGACGGCAAAAGTTTCAAGAATTACATGACTATTTGCTTCACTCCAGCTCCATCCAACAAGGCATCAACATTGGTGAAGCAGCCTTTACGACATCTCTGAACTTGATCTCAAATACTCTGTTTTCGATTGATTTTGCTTCTCATGGTTTGAACTCCTCTCAAGAACTCAAGGAGATTGTATGGGGGATCATGGAAATTATTGGCACACCCAATCTAGCTGACTATTTTCCTGTCCTTGAGTGGATAGATCCACAGGGCATTCTGCAACGAAGCAAGTTCGTCTTTGGCAAAATGTTTGATATACTCGACGATATAATTAATCAGAGGCAACTAATCAGAGAAGGTGCATCATCAGCAAACACTTCATATTCAAAGAAAAATGATTTACTAGAGGCCCTCCTAGATCACATTGCCAAGAATGAGTCCGAGTTCGGCCACAATGACATGAAGCATCTGCTTTTGGATATGTTTGTGGCAGGCACAGATACGACTTCAGTGACTGTGGAATGGGCAATGGCAGAACTATTACACAACCCTGAAAAGATGGCAAAAGCGAGAGCTGAAATTGATCAAGTCATTGGGAAGACGACGGAAAGAGTTGCTGAATCAGATATCCCCAAACTTCCTTACTTACAAGGGATAGTTAAAGAGATCTTTAGGCTTCACCCAACTGCCCCATTACTTGCACCGCGCAAGGCCGATGCTGATATGGAAATCAACGGCTATACGGTTCCTAAAAATGCAGAAGTACTTATAAATGTGTGGGCTTCGGGTAGAGATGCAGAGACATGGTCAGATCCCGAAACATTTTATCCTGAACGATTCGCGCATAGCGAAATTGAGGCTAGAGGGCAGCATTTCGAGTTGATGCCGGTAGAAGAATATGTCCAGGCCTACCTTTGGCTTACCGGATGGCGCATCTATTGCTGGCAACTTTCCTTCACGGCTTTGATTGGAAGCTTACAGATGGAAAGAAACCTGAAGATATTGACATGGAAGAGAAATTTGGACTCACTGTCCAGAAAGCAGTACCTGTCATTGTCATTCCTGTTAAACTGTGAACTGTGAAGAGCCTTGCATGGGAAGAATATCGTGGAGAATTATTATACATATATATATATATATTTGATCTTTGTTTTTGTTAAGTCAAAAAAGAATAAGGTGTTTCAAGCTATGTCGGAGGAAAAGAAAAATTAAGTGTAATTTCAATATCAAAAACTTGTAAGTATCGTATTTCATACATACCAATTCGAACAAGACACACATGTTCAATTTTAAGTTGACATAATAATCAAATAATAAGTAAAGTTGATAACTATTTTGTTAATTAACTAAAGTCTAAATAATTTTTTTTTAATTTGATAAATCCTATATTATTTTTACAAATAGCTTATTAGTTCCTTTTGGTCAAAAATTTAAATTTTTTGATCAAAACTCATCATGTGTGGGGGCAAACGATAATTTTTTGAAGAAAAAAATATTGTTCCTCTCTCTCTCTCTGTTTCCCACTTAAACATTCTACAATTAATCTCTGGCATATATTTTGCTCAGGGTCCTAAAATT
>JAXGGT010011463.1:0-19681 GCA_035583425.1 Marsdenia floribunda
CCCAGAACTTTCCTGTAACAAAATAAATGTAAATTAGCATCATTCGTAATTAAATTATTCGAAATACTATAAAGTTCAACTGAAAGTAGACATGATTTAATGCTAAAAACATGATATATTTTAGTGTTATCAGGATGTTGAGTATGAATTCTTCTGGATCCATGTGGTTGGTCTTCCTAGGTTCTGTGTGACAGTAGATGTGGGAGTCAAAGTAGCCAAATATTTTTCTTCTTGTTTCGAGTTTCATGTCCGAGGGGATCGAACTAACGGTGTGAAGTTTTTCTGCCTTCATCTGAACGTTGATATGACGCTTCCATTGAAGAGATGCATTAGGTTTTCGACATCGGATGGCACTGTTCACGTTGCTCTCTTAAATATGAGAGGTTGCCAACCATTTGTTTTCTATGTGGATATATTGGTCATAGATATCGTCTATGCCCCCAATTTTAGGAGAACGAGTTTGATGTCCAAAAGATGTCCTATGGTTCATGGCTTGCCGGCATTGATAATGTTCAATCCTATCAGTTATTGGCCATTAAAAATCCTCAAAAATTTGACAAGATTGTTAAGGATACTGAGGAGATATCTTCCAAATCTCCTTCACCAATTTTTTTTGCCAGTACAAAGCCAACAATTTCGGCCTTCTAAGAGTCCTATCCTTACTAACTCACGAGAACAATTGTTACTCATGGCCACAGCACATGAAGATATTGGGGAAAATCAGCTTCTGACAACAAACAATTCAGCTCATAAGAAACGTGAGGGTATGTCTGATTTGGATGCCCCAATAGCCGACTCCCAGGAACAAGTTTCCAAAAAATTGAAAAGCACAATAGCAGTGGTTGCTCTGTAACCCCGTCGATTGCCATGAGTTGCTTAAGTTGGAATTGTCAGGGTTTGGGGTCTCCTTGCGCAATTCACAAACTTAAAACCCTTATTCGGTCCTATCAACCTGATATTATTTTTCTTATGGAAACTAAACTTCTTTCTTCTTAATTACCATGTTTAAAACGAAGTTTAGGTTTTAACAAAGGTTTTGCAATGGATCGAATAGGTCTTGGTGGTGGTTTAGTCTTACTTTGGAAATATTTTTTGGATGTTATATTGCTGAATTTTTCTATAGGGCATATTAATACACATATTAAATGTTGGGTGAATGGTACTAATATTTTCTTCAAAGGCAACGACATCATTCCTAGGACCTTCTTAGGCGGATTGGACATAATTGAACTCTTCCTTGGGCAATTGTGGGGGACTTCAATGAATTATTGAATCAAGATGAGACATCTAGACCCCATCCTAGTCCAGATTATCTCATACGGAATTTTCGAAGAGTGATTGACGATGTCGGCCTTGCTGAATTGCCAATGAAAGGAAGCTGCTTTACTTGGTAGAATCACTAGCATGATGAATCTTCGGTTTGGTCCAAATTAGACAGGGGATTCACGAACGCGGCACTCCTCCAGTTGCAACCGTGGAGTTCAATTCAAACTATCTCTGTTGCTACTTCAGACCACAATGCTCTATTCATGGAGCTTTTATCCTCAAAACCTGTGACCTTCAGCACGAAGTGGAGACCTGCCCGTGTTGAGCCTTGGTGGTTCAAACATGACAAGTGCCGAGAAATTATACAAACTGGTTGGATGATAGATGGTAGAGGGAGCACAGGTGATATTCAACATGCCATGGAGGAGATTAAAAATGGGATAATTAAATGGTGTTGGCTAAATTTTGTTTATATATAAAAAAAAAAAAAAAAAAAAAAAAAAAAAACTTAGTATTTATCATAATAATTACTATGATTTATAGGAATCGAACCCGTGATCGTTCGCATGAAGTGAATGTGTCATACTATTAGACTAAAAGTCATATAATTACTATAATTTATCTTTAATAAATATCAATAATTATATATTATAATTGTTATAATTATACTTTAATATAATATAATATATATATATTTAGAGAGTAGGGGAATGGAGACGAGGATCAAAGAAAATACCATCCTCGTCCCATCTCCAATTTAAATTTTTGAACAATCGCCATCTTCATCCAAGAACCCCATTAAATCAAAGATTTTGAGTCACAATGAAATTGAAACACAAGTTTATCATCGGGAATAATTCATCATTATTCTTATTTATTTATTTTAATTTTAATTTATATTTAATGAAAAGATGCTAGAATATATATATATATATATATATATAGAAGAGTTTTTTTCAAAAAATAAACCTAATGTGGAAAGCGTTTTTTTTCAAACCCTAACCACTTCTCCTCCCCCACTTGATTCATACTGTGGAAAGCGATTTCGCGTCTACAAAAATTAAAATAATAATGCAAATACAAAATCAATATTAAATTATGTATTTTATTAATTTAATATATATGGGTTACAATCTCTATATATCTCCACTGATTCTTTCTGTCAATGGATTCAAGGGCCTTTTAGGCTTGATCTCGATCCGTCAATTGATGTTTGATATTGGATCTATCCTTCCAAGGGTCTTCTGACTTGATCTTGGTATGGATCTATCTTCGAGGGCCGTTAGGGGTCTTTAGATTCGAGATTGGACTTGGAAGGGGAAAGATTTGACATGGCAAAGCTTCTCTATCTCCAACACTTGTATTATTTGAAGCTCTCTTCCTCCTCTATTTATAGAGGAATGGGAGAGACTCTTGTAGTGATGTGGCGCCTTCTGATTGGCCGATACACTCCTTCAATTCTGATTGGTTGGTCTTCGTCATATCGCCACATGTCAGCATATCATTTGTCGCAGTAAGTAAAGAGTAATTTGTAATAAGTAATTAGATGGAATTTTATCTACCACTTAATTATCTTAAATTACTTCTACAAATTTTTATTGTCTACACACACCACACAACCGCAAGATCAGTCCAGCCTCCAGGAGAACAATGATGACACTGCTAGAATTTTATGTAGATTTTTTGAACTGATAATTGGGCGTGACAGTTAAACCTTCGCTTGCTTGCATTTGCTCAGATTTACACTTCTTAAAATCCAAAAGGAAGACTCTAAACTTGGCGCAGATTTCAGCAACAGAACCGGAGACTGAGGCTTTGAGTTGGATTCAATGGGGGAAGGACCATTGACGAGAGTGCATTCAGCATTCAACTAATGATGAGTCGGTGACTATTGTAAAACTAATGTTAGGCTTCAACTTTCAACAGTGATTGGGCATTTTCTCAATATGTGCATGTTTTTGGAAATGCTTGTTCTAATTTTGGACGTAGGAGAATATTTTGCAAAAGAATTTTAATGCTTGATTCCTTTTCCTTATGGAAGGGGGCTACAGCTACTACTACTTAGATTTAGGTACAACTTGTGATGAGGTATAATTAAAACGTTTTCTATATGTAGAGAGTGTATTTACCACCTAAAAAAAAAAAAAAAAAAAAAAAACTTCTTTCTATTTCTTTTATCCTTTTTGTTTTTGCTTAAAGTTTCGTTTATCTTTATATATATAGTTAATTTATTTTTATTATAATTAGGTAATTAAATATATGATTAATTTATATATATATATGATTAAATATATAGTTAATTTATTTTGTTAATTATATTTGTAAAGATTAAAATAAATATTTTGTTAATTATATTTATTTTTAGTTTTAAAGATATATAAAATATAAATATTTAGTAAATAATAATTGTGAAATATTTAGAAGTATTTTTATAAATTAAAATTATATTATATGACTATAAATTATATTATTTATAATGAATATTTTTTATTTTTTAATTTATGACATCATCGATTTAATTACGATTTAATTGCAATTGAACCATTAAACTGTAAACCACTAACTTTTTCGATTCGATCTCCGGTCCGATTCTAAAAACATTGGTCTAAAAGATGAATTAGAATAGTGATTATAGAAATAGCCGTGAGTTAAGGACATATCTTCTTGTGCTGTGAATTTTTTCTCATCCCTATTTACTAGTGAGCAATCGGTCTCTGATTTTGATTCTTTGTTCCATGGGGGTTCCTTTTAAGCAACTCTTGGAGGCAGAGAAGAGGTCTATGGATAGACCTTTCCAGGCAATGGAAATTTGGGTAGCTCTTAAATCCATGCATCTCACGAAGGCTCCGGGACTCGACGGATTTCATGCTAATTTTTTCCAACAATATTGGGCTACTGTTGGTCCGTCCATCTCACAAATGCTACTTGGTTGCTTAAATGACGGTAACTCCATCTATGCTTTGAATGAGACTTTCATTACTCTTATACCTAAGCTAAAGGATCCAGTATCTTTGTCTGATTTTCGTCCTATTAGCTTATGTAATGTAGTATATAAAATTTTATCCAAGGTTTTGGTGAACCGTATTAAGCCTATCTTGTTCGGTATTATTGGGGCAACGCAGAATGCTTTTGTCAGTAATCGGTTGATTACTGATAACATTATAATAACTACGGAAGTTTTCCATTGGCTTTCTCTTGGGGGTAAAGCGAAGTCTACAGATGCCTATGCACTTAAAATTGATATGACAAAGGCGTATGATCAGGTTGAATGGTCGTACCTAAAATGGATTCCGAAAAGGTTGAATTTTCCAACTCGTTTGGTTGATTTAATTATCATATGTGTCTCATCTGTGCGCTTCCAGGTCTTGATTAATGGGGGCACCGTCGACACAATTTTAGCCATCCTAGGTCATCCGACAGGGGAACCCCTTATCCCCATATTTGTTCATTTTGTGAGCAGAAGGATTTTCCCAATTATTTAATCTTGCAGTTTCCTCAGGCCAATGGTGGGGTATTCATATGGGTTGTGATGCCCCTCTTTTGTCCCACCTCTTTTTTTCCGATGACTGTCTCTTGTTTTTGTAGGATTCCCACTCCAGTGTAGATACTTTGCTATCTATTCTTCGAGTTTATGAGGGCGCTTCTGGACAAAAAAATAATGCTTCTAAATCTTCTATTTACTTTTCTAGATGTATGCTTGAGCCAAGGCGTCAGGCAGTGCTTTAGCGTTTTGGCATAGGGTCTTGTAGTGGTAATGGGAGATTCTTGGGTCTGCCCTATTTAATTGGTAGATCGAAAAAGGAGGTTTTTAAATACTGGATGATCGAGTGTGGAAGAAAACCCATGGCTGGAAGGAAAAACTATTGTCTAAATGGGGGAAAGCGATTTTGATCAAATCAATCCTACGGGCAATTCCCACTTTTGCTATGTCCGTTTTCAAACTGCCTTTGACTCTGTGCAAATACATTGATGGCCTTATTCAGAGATTTTGGTGGGGCTCTACGGGGTCTAACCAAGGTCTAGCATGGGTGGCATGGGATAAATTATGCACTACTAAGATGGATGGTGGTTTGGGGTTCAAAAATCAGCACTTATGTAACAAAGCTTTCTTGGCTAAACAAGGCTGGCGCTTACTTCAGTATCCAGACTCCTTAGTGGCCAAAGTTCTCAAATCTAAGTATTTCCGGTCTAAGGATTTCGTTCATGCTGGATTGGGAACTCGACCCTCCTATACTTGGAGTTCAATTTTGTTTGGTAGAGAGTTACTGCTTCAAGGGATATGGTGGAGGATTGGGGATGGCTCCTTGGTTAGGGTTTTCCATGACCCTTGGCTACCTTCATCTGGCTCCTTCAAACCTGTTACCCCCTTTTGTTTTTTGCATGAAAATTTTTGTGTTAGTGATCTCATTCATCAAGGGCAGTGGCGGCTGGATCTTCTTCAAGTCCTCTTTTACCCAAGGGATTGTGATTTGATCTTACAAATCCCTCTCTATGATCCGAGTGGTCAAGACAGGCTAATTTGGCATTACAACCCTACGGGTTACTTCTTTGTGTCTTCTGCTTATAAGCTGGGTGTGCAGCTTCACAATAATCGACTAGCTCAGGCTTCATCTTCTGAGGGCACTAAGGATTGGTCTTTGATTTGGCACTGCAACTTGCCCCCTAAAGTCCAAGTATTTGCATGGCAGCTTGCTCACAATGCGCTCGCCACTCGGATTAATCTTCGACGACGGGGAATCCGGGTGCATGATGTCTATCCCTGGTGCCATACGGAGCAAGAATCTGACCTTCATTTGTTCTCTTTTTTTTTTTTTGTAGCTTTGCAAAAGCTGTGTGGCAGTGGACAGATGTCTATCCTCCACACTTGCTAGAAAAGGCTTCCTCGTGGCTGCAGCTATTCAGAATTTGTGTAGATCGCTCAGGGGGGGGTCTTAAGCTACTTGAGCAGTTCATTATTTGTATATGGGGAGATAGGGAGTGTGGGATGCTCGCAATGAATTTGTGTTTAATGGCAAGCAGATTGGCCCACAGATTATTGTGGAACGGGAACTTGGTTTCGTCCAATCTTACCAATCTGTTCATAGTGTTGCATCACACGCCTCTACATCATCATCAAGCCACCCATCCTCTTGCTTCCTCCAGAGCCTGGATGGCTGAAGCTTAATGTCGATGCCTCCTTTACCACTGGGGGTGCTGGATATGGTTTCTTGCTACATGATAATGTTGGTGTGGTTCTGTTGTTAGGGGTTGGACCGCTCTTTGGTGTGGTGTCGGCGGAACATGTAGAATTGTCGGCGATATGGTGCGCAATGGAGCAGGTCAGCATTCAGTATGGGAACCAAATCCTAGTTGGGACTAATTGTCTCCGTCTGGTTCAGCAAATGGATAGTTCTAGTGCAAACTTATCCCTATAAGGGGTCTCTTGGATTGACTTAAGCACATGTTTAGAGCTTATGGGCATATTCTTTTGTAGTATTGTCATAGATCTCAGATCTCTTAATCATCTTGCTCATACTCTTGCTAAACTCGACCTTGATTTGCCGAATGTTGTAGTTTGGTTGAGGTCCTCCCACCCTTTGGTTTTGTACGCTCTCCATGCTGATTTGTTATGTTTGTTTGAATGAAGTTCTTCTTTTTCCTCAATATATATATATATGCTAGTTAGGCTTGTCAATGGGTCTAATATACTCGGACCTGACCTAGACCCGAGCATAAAAATATCGGGTCTGGGTCCATATTTTTTATACCCGTACCCGGACCCTCCTCGTACCCAAAAATTAAAAGCTAATTGGGTCCAAGTATAGTATTTGTAATTTTGTACCCGATACTTACCCAAACTGAAAATTTATTAATTAAATAAATAAATTTTAATATATTATATTATTAATAGTAGTTATTATTTTTTTTTAAAAAAAATTATTTAAATAAAAAATCTTAAAACACTATAAAAGTTATTAGTAGTTTTTCCATTTTTAAAGACATTAACTCATAAAAATATTTATAATATTGTCGTCTTTTTCTTTTCCATTTCCTATTAGGCTATTACCTTCTCACCTTCTTCTTCATCGCCAAAGACTCAAGAGTCAAGAGTATCTATTCTTCAATGTATACAAACTATTATCATATTCACCGTTAGAAAAATAAAAAGTTAATATTCTTTATTTTTCATGAATTTTATTCTTCTTCTTATGATATATGTTTGTTTATTTTTCATTTACAATGTTAAAATGAAGATTTATTTATATAGAATTGCAATTTAAAAAAAAAAAAAGAAAAATTGTTTCTGCTATATAACACAGATAATATTAGAAAAAATAAATGAGATCTACATTCAAAAATTAAAAAAAAAAAAAAAAAGAAAAAAAAGATAGAATTTATATAACTAATAATAAAGATAAATTTAAAAAAACTAAATTTCTTTTAAAATATTGAAAATAAATAAAAATAAACAAAATATTGGGTCAATCTACTAAATAAACTAATCAAATAAATTTTTAAAAAAATTTAAATATATATTTTCATGATTTTAACATATATAATCAAGAGTGATGTTTCGATGGCGGTCTTTTTCCCATTGGCCTTCTTGAAAAGAAGATTTTGACAAAAAAGATAAATTGTAGTTTATTATTTTATTTTTTTTGTTTTTATCTTAAATTTTAAATTTTTGTTTTAATTTGTATGATAATTTTTAGATGGTTAAATTTTAATTTAAAATTTAATTAACATGAGTTATCTATTATAATTATAATGTGTAAATATAAATAATGACTTTGTAATAATTAAATTATTTTTTATTCTTTTGAAAATAAAATTTTGGGTAGGGTACCCAAGATCCTATAGGATCGGGTACAAGTATAAAATTTTTGGACCCGTCAAATATCGGGTAGAGTATGAGTTCAAAAAAAAAAAAAAAATCGGGTTCAAATTTGAAATTAGTAATTCTGGACCATTTGGATCTGTTGACAGGCCTAATGTTAGTATATATATATACTAAAGACATAATTTATACACATCGTCGAATTCTTACATTTTCAACATTTAAATTTTTTTTTTTTTTTTTAATTCTTTTCGTCAAATCTATTTAAGTAATGTGATGGTTAAGTCTTCATATATATATATATATATAATATGATCTTAAAAAAAATTATAAAAATAAAAAATTTAAGGTTGTCTTTAATATTTTTAATCATTTCTTTTCTTTTTTTGATTGAAATTTTTTTTTTCATTTTTAAGGAAATTTAATTTAGCGCTAAAAGTTAAGAGAAGATTTTTTTTTTTTTTTTTTTTTTTTTGGAAAAAAAGAAATATATTTTAATTATGAATAACATATAGTTATAAATTATTTTTAAATTAAAATTTTTGAAAGCGTTTTTTAATCTATTAAGGTATATAAAAGTATCTAAATGTTTAATTTTAGAGACATTTTATGACATTTAATTTTAAAATGTCTCAATAAATGTGTCTCGATAGTCTTTTTTTACCATATTAAAATTAAGATTTTTTTTTTTTTTTTGGTTTAAAAATTTACTTTTTGATTTCTTTAATACAAAATTTAATAAATATTAGTGATAAAATATTATTTTAAAAAGTATTAATATTAATTAATTTCTAGATATTTTATCTTTAAGTGATTCCAGTTCACAATCTTTTATAATTATAGCTATAGTTGAATTATCCTAATAATATGTTTATTATTATTATTTATTTATTTATTATTTATTATAAATAAGAAATTATATTTTTAAAAATATATATATAAAAATTGATATGTCTTTTAATTTAAAAGACTAAAATATCTCACTTTACTTTGTTCAATAAGAATAATTAATAAATATTAATGGTCAAATATTAATTTGTTCAATAAGAATAATTAATAAATATTAATGGTCAAATATTAATTATAAATGAAGCTGTTACGAATTAAAATTTTTTTTTCAACTCGTTATTCAAAATTTAAATTAATAATCAGCCTTTTTTTTAAAAAAAAACAAAGATTAGTCAAAATTAATCATATCTATTTGAATTATTACCCTATTTGATGTGGATCTTAATGGATAACCACTAACTAGTGGCTTGAATTGAAAGAAAAAGGACAATTAGTTGTAGACTTCATTGATTGTATTTGCATGGGCCCATGCATTCCCCCGGCCCCCCCCCCCCAACTTTTTTTTTTTTTTTAAATTTTAATTTGTCACATACACATTTTCACCATCTTTTAAAAAATAATAATAAAATATAGGTTCATATTATCACAAACAGTTCTTACCTATAGGAAAAACAATGGTCTATTGTTTCAATTGGAGCCCTACCATAAGGGGGAAAGGATTGAAATGCTCTAGAAAACCCATGAAGTATCAAGAATAGTCTAGAATATTTTGGAATATGACAGAAGACCTTAGAAGATTCAAAAATAAACTTCTGAGATGTTAGAAGACGATGGAGCCTTCTAGAGTCATATAGACATGTCTATACTATTTTTGTACTTAGTAAAATATTCTAACGTTTACTTGACATAGACCATTAGATCAAAATAATCATAATCGTCTGTTGAGGAGGTAGAGGATTATAAATAAAAGAAAATCTTCATTTGTAAACCAAACAAGAGAGAACCAAAAGATCAATATACACAAGAGTGAGAACAAATCACTATCTTTGAGATCAATAGCATTCTTCCAATCTCTCTTATTTCAGCTAGCTTTCATTAATCATGGCTAATTAGAAAGTTAAATTGACTTGGTTAGAAGTGATCAAGTGTAGCATAGGACATTGGTTGTAAAGTCCAAGTCCGTGACAATATAGTTTGAAACATTTTTAGTATATTTAGTTCTAAATATTTTATTTTAATTTTTTAGATCCTAAATAAATTATATTTTATTATTTTAGTCTTTTTAAAGAAAAAAAGAATTTAAGTAAGTATAATAAATGTTTGAAAATCGTTGTACTCATACTCTTACTTATGCCTTTTCCATCTAAATGACCAAAATCAAAAAAAATTAATTTAATTATCATCTAAAATAGCAAAATAAAATATTTAGCATTAAACATACCAAAATTTTAAATATATTAAACTATATTTATCAATCTTTCTTAAAAATAGTTAAATTTAATTTTTTTTTTTTAAAAAAAAAATTAAAGTAATTTGAATTTTTATTTTTATATAAAATAATTAATGAATATTTAATTATAAAATATTAATTAAAGGAGGATTTATTCTTTTTAATATGACAAGTACACAAAAGAAAAAAATTCTTCTCATCTCCTAATACATCTTACTCTTATATAATTTTATTAAATAAATTTATTAAAATTAATAAGAAGACATAGCTCAATTAGTAGGACTTTATTTGTGAGATAAACAATCATGAATTCAAATCAGGTTGGAGGCGAAAAAACCTAAAAATTATATAAGAAAAAAAAAACTAAAACTAAAATTAAAGTTGTCCTAAGAAAACTTTAAATTTTACAAGAAATATAAAAATATTTAGTACATGTAATAATTATACACGAATGGTTGTATAAATTAATTAATAATATAGTTGAAAAAAAAATTAATTTTTTTTTTAATTCTATAACAAGATAAATTTTGAGAAAAAAAATAATTTAATTGATAATAACTTTATAATTCAAGAGATTACAAATTTGATCGCGAAAAATTTTGAAAAATCTTCAAAAAATAAATAAATACAAACTTTCGGAAACAAACAGATGATTATAGCCTGAAGTTTCTAGTTCTCTATCTTTCTCTCTCCACTCCATTTTAGTATATACCAAAATTTAAATTCCCTTTTTTCTTACTATTCAATATTCATAGTAATTTCCACAGATATAAATATAAATATAAATATAAATATATATATATATATATATATATATATTTGTGTGTGTGTGTGTGTGTTTGTGTGTGATCAATCTTAGAAAACCCTTCCAAACAACTTGTAGAATAACCCAACAGCAATTTCAACTATTTTTCCATATCTAGTTTTTACTTGAAGAAAATTAGTAGATTTAGTTTCTAATTTCTCGATTATCGTTGTAGTTGGTCTTTTTTTTTTCTTTTTCTTTTTTATTAGTCGATCTTTAATATATAATCAGAATGTGTATTCGGTTCTTCTTTTCACAAAATTTATTATTTGGAAAAATTAACTATATGTGAAGGAAGAGACCAAATACACTGGTTTATTATACATTGACAGTTTGAGACCTATTAAATAAAATAAAAAAGGATCAATCGCACCAAAAATATGGATATTATGGATTAAAACTACTAATTTTCCATATATATTAAGAGAAAAGTTGAAATGTTTAAATTTAACAAAAAAATAACAATATATATATATATATATATATATTCAGACACAAATTCTGAACACATTTATTCAAATTAAAAAATATTAAATTTATCTTCCTAACAAATCTTTACTTTATAAAAGTTTGACATTACAAAAAATAATTAAATTTATACATTTATCATCAAACATGTCCCACAACATAGGAATCTATTTTCGTACTTCAAGACATGAAATAGTTTCTCTTGTATTTTTTTCAGTAAAGCCGTTGAAAGTGAATTGACTGTTGACAAAAATTTTACGACTTTATAATTAATCTCATATATACATACACACACCATTTTAATTAAATATATATACACATATATGTAGTTGAAGAAACAAGTATTCACACTACCAAAAAAGAAAAAAAATTAACACATATTTATTAAGGTATTTTAAAATTAAAAAGATTTAAATTTTTTTTATTTATATATATAAAAATATCTTTAAAAATAAGTATTTAAACAATTAAAAATGTTTTAATATATTTAAAAAAATCAAAAAATTGTAATTTAAAAATAATTTTAAATTTTTTTTTTATTCATACATAGAATACATATTTAAAATATTGTGAATGGTTTATATCAAACGCGTCAAACCAAACAATATAAAATTTATGCGACATAATATGTGGCTAATTGAAGCATTTAGGAATACTTTAATTGTCCTTTTTTTTGGTAGTGTCAATAGAACACCAACAAGAAGTTGAACTAAGTAGAAGAAAAATTTAGTTTTCCGCAAATACGGTCTTTAGTTCAAACATTATAAATGAAAAAAAAAAAAAAAAGATATTGAGAGAATTTTTTTCTCAAAAAGAATTTGATCACGGTTCAATTTTAAATTAATCATAAAAAGAAATGGTAATAACAATTAGGGATGGCAGCGGGGCGGGGATTTCCAGGGAACTCCTTCCCCATCCCTATCCCCTACTGGTAATTGGTTTTACATCTTATTCCCGTCCCCAACAGGGATCTGGTATCACCGAGGGGATTTTTCACTGTTATATTTCTTATCAAATTTTTCATTTATAATTAAATTATTAATAAAAAATTAATCAATAAATTTCATTAAATAAAAAATAAAGTATTTATAAATATTTTAATATAATTTTTTTAAAAAAAAATTAAAATTGTAAAATTAAACTTTAAAATAAAATAAGAAAAAAAAAACAACATTTTTAACTTTTCGTCATGATAGGAGTCTTTTATTAATTCATATAATTTATTTTTAAATTTTAAATAATTAATTATTATAATTGTTATATTATATTATTTTTATTTTTATTTTTGATATTATTATTTTATTTTTATTATAAATATATAATTAAATATTATATATATATATATATATATATATATTCGGGGCGGGGATGGGACGAGAATGGGGATAGAAGGTTAATACCATCCCGCCCTCATCTCCAATTTTCTTTTTCGGGGAATCACCATCCCCATCCCTAAATTTGGTCAAAGCGGGAATTCTCTCGCTCAAAATAATCGGGTATAGTTTTAATTGCCATCCCTAATAATTTAGTATTTGAACAAAGAACACTCATTTGTCGTATATCAAAACTTTATACACTTTTTCTTTTATTGTCAATATATTTAAATTTGTACTTGTATTCAAAAAAATATATATTGACTTGAACCCTCATATTTTGATTATTTATTTTAACTCTTTTTTTTTTTTTTTTGCTACCTTAAGCATTTTAGGAGAATGTTCCAAAAGAATTTTTTTAAAAGGTCATTATCTGCGTCAAAATTCAATTTTACATAATTAAAAGCACGAGATTAGCCTGTAGATTCTCGAGGTATTTCTCCACTTATAATATAAGTGGTTGTTTAAGTTTGTCAAAATTCCCAACTCTTTTGGTATCTACTTGAAATATGAACCACCATTCACATGCTTTTTATATGTCATATTAAAATATTCGGATAATATTTACTATTATTTTTCTTCAATATTCTTAATTAATTCTTTATTGTTAATTATTAGTGTAGAAAAATAAGAAAATATACATACATATATATATGTATATATTCAAGGGAAGAAAAAGATTATAAATTTTTTTTGAGGTGGTATCCCAAACTTTTTCGACCTAAACTAATTCACCCAAAGAGACCCAATAGTGCGAGTATACCCGTACTTGCGAATATATCTCGAACTGTGGAACCCTGGGTGAAGTTTGAACCCTTAACCTTTTGACAAGTCATGAGGTAAGGGAGAAACTCCTTAACCTATGGCCACGAGAGATTCAAATACTCAACCTCTGGTTTGCCAAGAGGTAAAGGAGATACTCCTAAACCAGTATTAGGCCAGGATAGGAATTTCATATAAATTTTTTAAATTGAAAGTGTTACAAACAAAGTATTATTAAATTAAAAATTAAAAATTTAATAAATTGTGGGATAGTTCAAATGGTAGAGCACGTGTTGGATCCACGTTCACCACAATTAATTTGCACCTCTAATTTCAATTGACTTAGAGTGTGTTTGGACTAGCTTTAATTTTGAGTTAAGTGAGTTATTTTCAAAATAAGTTAGGTCTTTTTGTTTGGACAATAAATGAATTTTTTCTTTTTTGTCTCTCAACTTGCAACGAAAGGGCCCACACTTTCCAATCTCTCTCTTTTAAGAATGGGTCCCACACTAATTTTGGCACCATATTTACTAGACAACTTTTTTACTCTCAAAAAGTAATTTCTCGTTTTTCGCAATAAAATTCACTCAACTTAAAATAACTCACTCAACTCAAAATAAAAGCTAGTCCAAACACAGTTATTATGTTTTGTTTTATTTTTTTAGATTGGGCTTTATTTGAGTCCCGACAACGTTTATTGACGTAATTCCAATGGGCTTGAATTGGGCCTTATTTTATTCTGGACAAACGTTTATCCAAGATGGTTATTAAAAAAACAAAACAAAACAAAAAAGAAAAACTAGTTATTATGTTTTTTTTTTTTTTTTGCATAAATTTTGATTAGTTATTTTAGATCCGATTAATTTATATTTGAGTTAAGTTAATTTTTTTTTTTTTTTTTTTTGGTTTTTTAGAAAAAATAAGGTCTCCGAATATCTATTTATCTATTCATAAGATTTGATTTTGAGAAAAATTCAAACTTCTTGCAATTCGAATGAACTAGATTTAAATAAAAAAGGATTCCAAAATTTCAATAATAATAATTAAAAGAATCATTTATGTCACTGTCAATGAGTTTAAAATATTGGGGCTTAAATTAGATTCGACTATCAAAATATCGGATTCCCTTTTTTTTTATATTCAAACTCAGACTCTATTCGTATTCGAAAATTAAATATTAATTAAGAACAAGTATAAAACTATAAATACCGTAAGCAATACTTACCTGACTCGATAACTTTTTAATTATATATATAAAAATTTAATATAATATATTAATCGTGATATTAATGTCTTTGAAGATAGTTTTTTTTTTTTTTTTTTTCCTCAAAAATTAGTAATAACATATTGAATTTCTTAATTTTGTCATCTATTTTATATTATTCCTTTTTTAAAAGATAATATCTATTATATTTTATCTTGAATTTTAATATTGTATTTTTTTCACAATTTATAATTTGATTTGTATAAATTATTAAGAAAAATTCTTTGTATTGGTCCTAAAAATATTTACATTCCACAAATTTGGTCCTAAATCTTAAAAAAATTCTTAACTAAATTCTCTAACAATTTACATTTTCAGAACTTGGTTCTTCCGGCCATTTTTCCAGCCAAACCAATCACGTGCAAGACACATGCCTTCTTTTTTGAGGGCATTTTCGATATTCCCTATTTTAAAAAAAAAAAAAAAAAAAAAAAAACCCAACCACTTAACGGCTATGATTGAACAACCTGGGTATGGAATGCATGTAACTAGCACTTTCTCCCAAAGACACAGAGAGGAAAAAGAGAAAAATATGAAACCCTTATATAAGCTCTTTTTGCTAGTAGATACATTTAGAAGGAAAATGATTTCTTTGGGTTATTCGGATTCACCATTTTCACATGTGAAATTCAAGCATCAACTAAATAAAACACATCCAAGTTTCAAAATTTTGTGACTGATACCAGATTTATAGTCTATTGTCTCTTCACAAAAGTCAAGAACCAAATTTCGAAATATCCATACCAAGAGTAACATCTAAATTGTTGTCAATTCTCCATGATAATCAAATATGACTACTCTACTTGAAATATGTATTAAAAGAATAAGCATATTTCCCATTAATGAAACACATACAGGTATAGCGTAAACATAAAAGCCACTAGAAACTAGAAATCTGAAATTATACCTTCCTGTTGAACCAATTCCCTCAAGTGACGCTTTAATGCCCTGGGACGCTGTATTGTGGCCAAAACTCGAGCAACAACCATGTAAGACACTCGGGAATGCTTAAAACCGTAGTCATTTTTCAATAGGTAAAAGAAATCAAGAGCTGTCTCCAAATTTTCATTTAGCAATCTTCCAATTATCTCATCAATTTCAGATGGTCCCAGCCCAGAAACAAGGGTCTTAAAATCCGGCTCATGTCCAATGGACATAACAAAACCCTTTGTGTAACAAGAATCATTCTTGAAGTGACGATTGAGGATTAGTGAAGCAATGTCTTCCTCCACCAATTCTTGATTGACTACTGCAAGGACAAAGAAGGAGAAGACGGGCTTGGAAAAGAACAGCAAAGTGACGAAGTTTGATTTCCACTGCAGAGGAAATTTGAGAGCTAATCGTCGCATCTGAGTGGGTGGGTTTTTTTTTTTTTTTTTTCTTTTTTGGAGTAGGGAATATCGAAAATGCCCTCAAAAAAGAGGGCATATGCCCTGTACGTGACTGGTTTGGCCGGAAAAATAGTGAAAAATGGTCGGAAGGACCAAGTTCTGAAAACGTAAATTGTTAGAAGATCTAGTTAAGAATTTTTAAAGATTTAGGATCAAGTCTATGAAACGTAAATAGTTTTAGGACCAATCCATAGAATTTTCTAATTATTAATTATAAATATAGTTAAATTATTTAACAAATATCAAATTAATTTGTTATAATAATAAATTATACTATAATTCATTTAAAATCTAATTTTAGATCTAGATATAAAATTAGTAATTCTAGACCGCGATGTAACCTTTTGGGAGTCCTAGAAATATCATTCAAGAAATCCAATCTTGGTTAAAATGGCGTTGCTAAAAACGTTGAGATCTCTTCCTTTTAGTGTCCTTCCAACGCCTTGACACATGGAGCAAGAAAGTACTCCTCTCTTAGATAGCCTTCTGGCTATGAATTCGTGGGGTGGTAACCACATTTCGTCGCCATCTTAGTCTTCGTCTTCATCGGTTGGCCTGCAGCTTTGTGGGATTTCCACGGGAGCAGATGATTGTCGACAATGAGTCATCATAGCCGCAGTCTTCTGCTGATTGTTAGCAGTAATCTAGTTGTTAAAATTTAGTTTTATTTTAATTTTACACGTACTGTAATACTTAGTCATAATATGTAGTTAGTGCTTCTGTGAAACTCGGGCAACCCACCGAAAGTGGAATGAGCCGCATGAGTTAGTTACAAATTTTCTTTATAAATATTTCATACATTATAGCAAATAAAAACTACCAAAATTTGTACTGTAAAAACAAGTGTGCAGTGAGTGTTTGGGTGTCCTTAATCCAACATTTGGTATCAGAGCACAAGACGGTGAAGGTGAGACCACCGAAGGATACCCATTTTTATGTTTGGGAATGCCATGGGGAGCAACCAAGGTGCTGGAAAGGAGTTCACAACAAGGATCCCTTATCCCGTGTTGACACAATCAAACTTCTTGGCTTGGTCTATCAAGATGCAAGCAGTGATGGAAGCTAGTGAATTGTGGGATGCGATAGATCCCACAGATTCAAAAATACCGGTGGATGCTAAGAAGAACAAGATGGCGCGTGCAAGTATCTTCAACGCAATCCCCGAAGATGTTCTCTTTCTTGTTGCAAGACAAGAATGTGAAGAAAGAATCTGTTTCTAATGTTTTGTGTTATGTTCCTTAGTCAATGAGAAAAGAAGGACAATTACATTTCATGAAAATTGAAGCATTGAAGGAGTTTACTATGCCATTGACAGCGATTGCACTAGTCAAGTAGTCGAAATCAATCCTTAGAGGATTTGTACGTCCTGTGGAAGGGGCAAAAGTTGAGCATGATCGATTACTTGATAAAAGGACTGAAGAAGGATTTGATCCTAATGCTTATAGAAAGTTGGCAAAGGTTGGATATAATAGTCAATCAAAAGGTAAGTTGGGAACACTACCTATGGCAGCAGTTGATCCAAAAGTACAAGGGAGCAATGAAGTGCCAAAGCACTTTCATGTTGGCCTCGGATATGTCCAAACTTCTTCGGTGCAAATTGCTATAAAACGTGCCTCTAATTGTTACATTTCCTTAGAAGATGAGGAATCATATGTAGAAGACAACTTCTCCTTTGATCACCCAAGAAAAATTAATGAACGAACTTTTGTGTTTGATAGAATAGTGCCAGCAGTAACAAAAGAACCTACACATGAGAGATATAACATAGCTTATAGCTTGTACTTCAAAAAAGATCCAAAAACATAAAAAATCTATCTGTTGGGGCAAAGTCTGCAGCAGAATTTCTTCAAGCATGAAGAGGTGTCAAATTCTTGCTGTAGACTATGGTTCAGTGTTGAAAGCACATTTTCACACAATTGTATGTACTAAACCAAAAGAAGAAGATGAAGAAAGTATAGGATCATCGTACCATGTCATTGTCATTGATGAAGAACATATCAAAGAGGAAGATGCTAATGGTGCTTCTCCTGAACTTGAAGAAGGTTTGAAGGCTCTTTGGCATGAGTGTAAACTGTTTGCAATATAATTTGAAGGGCTCCTTGATATGAGCATAAAATGTCTACATTATGAAAAAGGCTCCTTAACACGAGAGTAAACTGTCTACATGAATAATATGAAGACTCCTTGACACAACATAAATTGTTTGCATGTTAAAAAATATTTCTCCTTGACACGAGTATAAACTGTCTGTATGTTGAAAATAAATGCTCCTTGACACGAGTGTAAACTGTCTGCATATTCAAATGAAAGCTTCTTGACACACTAGCTAAAACTACATGTTACTCCTTTGATGCATGAGTTTAAACTGCACATCTGAACTACACGAAGGCAAACATCCTCTCGTCAATTTGAATTAAAGATTGCAACTTGTGGGATTCCTCCTCATAACGCTTTTGACTCTTTGACAAGTCATCAATTCTGGATTTGAGTATGGCCAACTCAGACTGTGTACTATTAACTTTGGCTACACCTCTTTCAAATTTTCCCTCCTCTCCTCGAGTCTTTCTTGGGCTGCAGAAAAACGTTCTTAATATGCCTCGTTTGTAATTATGCTATCATGCTTGAGCTTTATAGAGTTAAATTCATGAGCACTGTCAAAAAGAGCAACTAAGGAAGTTTTAAAATCAGATATTCCAACATGATGCATATCTTCCATTACAAAAGTAACACTCTTTTCCAAAGTTGACATTTTTTCAATAGGGATATGCACAAGTTGACCAAGGACCACTTGACAAATACTGTCAACTGTCTTGAACTCAGCATCTTTCCCAAAGCACCTTCACAAATTTTGGAGGGAACGGTCTCACATGGGTTTGGAGGTGTCTCCAGTACGAGGTGGGTTTCCTTCCAATTGCAGAGATAATGTCATACAATCAGCAAAATCATCACCACTAAGCACTACAAAAAAAATTGGCAGATTCGAAGCCTACCAAATACGGCGGCTGCAAACTATCGTTTTTGGATACCAGATACGACGGCTTCGAGGGCGTCATATTTTGTCCCCCAAATACGATGGTTTGTCCCGCGACCATCGTTTTTGATTTTTTTTGAAAAACGTGTTAGTCTAAAACAGCGATTTTGTGAATCGTTGTATTTACGTTAGCAAATATGGTGGTCTTGGTGACCGAATACGACGGCATGTATAAGTGTCGTATTAGATTAGGTAAATACGACGCTCCCAATTCAGCAAAAACGGCGGTGTTGTGAACTGTTGTTTTTGGTTTGGCAAATACGGC
>JAXGGT010011520.1:0-19654 GCA_035583425.1 Marsdenia floribunda
TTTCGTGCAAAGCCAGGCTGCCATTTCAGCAAAGCTTAAGCTGAATTTTGAGTAGCCACTTAGGAGAAAATGTAGTTTAGCCTTAAAGCTGTAATAAAAGTCCAAAACTCATAATTTAACCAATTAATTCACTAATTTCCTTATTGAAATCCCAAAAGCTTCCAAATATCAAAATAGAATAAATTAATACTAATATTAATATAATTAACTATAAACCTACAAGATTTAACTAATAAAAGGCATAAAATAGTATCAAAAATATGATATGTTTTTGCGTTATCAATAGCATCTTGGTACTATACCAAGTTCAAATGATGACCAAGCAAAAATATCTTTGTTTTCAACTAGACAATCTAATAAATTTTTCTTTAGACTCCATGGAAGGGATTCCCCGATCATATCTTTCCATTCGGGATGTAGCATATCAATCTGAAATTCTTCAATTTCAGAGCACGGGCTCATTGTCATGGTTGATTCCTCTATATGTGCAATCTTTTCTTGGTCAAACTTTGCTTCTCTAGTTTCCATTGTGGTCACGAAGCATTGTTTGGCTATCTGAACATCTCATTTGATTTTGTGAGTCGTGCCAAAAAAGGTGGGAACAATCAATTCATTGTTGTAAGTGTCCACCATCGCCTTCATGGCATTCAAAGTAGGTCTACCAAGGATTATATTATATGGCGAAGTAGAGTCAACAAGAACAAATTTGGTTTGCTCTTCTTCTTTTTCCCATTTATTAGATAGAATAATTGTCCCAGTAGCATAAATTATTGATCTAGAAAACCCCATCAGTGGTATGGGAGATAGGTAGATTCTTTCCATTGTGATCTCTATCTTCTTAAATACTTCTGAATATAGTATGTTAGCGGAGCTACATGTATCTATCAAAATTCGCTTAATGAAGCATTTGTCAATATGTAAAGAGATAACAAGAGGTAAATCATTATGAACATTTTGATACTGTGAATTGAAGAATTTAACCTTTGCCTTTTAGTAGGTGGCTCCACACTATGTTTATGGGAGATGGTGTTGATAATCTTTGGCTCTTCTTTCTTTGTTGCGCCATCGGGTTGGTGAGGCTTGGAGTCACGTTTTGAAATCTGTTTTGCGACAAACTGCAATATTGGCCTCTTTTAATGGCATTTTCAATTTCTCATTTGAGGTGGAAGAAATTTTTAGTTGTGTGGCCCATATCCTGATGGGAGGCATAATAGAGGTTTTTATTTCTCTTTTCTGTTAGCGCATGTATCTTCTTAGGTGTTGGTAAAATACCCAATGACTCCACTTTATGGAGGATATATGCTTGAGTACCATTTAGTAGTGTGAAAGAACTGTCACTAGAATGTCTCCATGTAGAGTTTCGTTCATTATTATTGCGATACCGATCAGAAGTATTGTTGGATCTGGAAGGTCTATCTCGTCCTCTGTATGGATCTTTAGAAGGATATCGGTTGTTGTTGTGATCTCTTGTTCGCACTTGATCGTCTCATCTAAAACGTTACCTTTTTGCACCGAAACGACAGTTAGTTTTGTAGAATTCTTCCCGTTCAATTCTTCTGGACTCCTTTTTATATTTTTCTAGCTCTTCTCCTTTAATCCACTTCATGACTTTGTTGTATAATTGTGTACTGGTTCATGGTGGAAGAATGCTTTGTTTCTCCGAATATCTTCTCCGTTGAAGTGCATTACAGAAGGCTTCAATATAAGTTGCTTCTGTGCAATTTTGAACTTTGACGGATTCTTCATTGAATTGCTTATAAAATTCAGTGAGTCGCTCATCATGTCTTTAACAAATGTTGTGCAGATGCATCCTTAGCTTCTTTGGAAGAGAACTAGTGGCGAATTGTTGTAAAAATAATATCCCTAACTGATGACAACTTTCAATGCTATTAGATGGTAAAGATATAAGCTATTCTAATGCTCGTCCAGCTAGAGTAGTAGGAAAACATTTACATAATAGTGCATCATCAGTGGAATACATGAACATAGTAGTAGTATAATATGTGAGGTGAGGAGCAAGATCAGATAAACCATCATATCTATTGATGATTGGTTGTTTAAAATTGGGTGGAAATGTATGAATGTAAATTTCAATGTGGCAGTAAGCATATTCCATAGGAGTGCATGAGGTTGGAAACTAAGCATCAAATGTTGTAACTAGTTAAACATGTCATGAACTTTATTTTCTTCTGTCGTTGAATGTAAGAAGAGGAAGTAGACTTATCTTGTTTGTTCATGAATGGCATGGAACCTATAATCTGATTATTTTGAATGGGAGCGGGTTCCGTTGATTGAAAATGTGGAGTAGTCGCGGATCCTGTTTAATTTACTTGCTAGAAAAATGTAGGTCCCATTTGTGGCATGGTTGGGATAGGAATTGATCCCATTTGAGTTGTATTGGTGTTGTGGACATTTTTCATAGGCTTTTGTGGGATAGGTATTATGTCCGGTTGGCCAACATGTTGAGGCGCAATGTATGTGCAACATCGTGTATAGCTGATGGCTTCGTTGGGGAATGATTGGGGTCAGGTCTTGTATAACCCGATCACATACCTTCGTTTGAAGGTGGCTCAGTCCTTGGGAGTGTTTAAGGATGAATTGTCTCAACATTGATGCTTGCGTGTATCTTGAACTTCTTTTTGCCTTCTTTGAACTTCACGAACTCATTGAATTCCTCCATATGTAGAAATAGGAAGTAGAGTTATTTTCCATAGCTTAAGGAACAGTGAAATTCTTCATTCAAATCGTCCTCAGACTCATTGTTGAAGGAATAATGGGTGGAACATTTTAGTATTGGTTCCATTGTTGACTGTTGAGTGGGTTGATCATCGTTCTCATGATTCGTCAATGGTGGATCATCAACGAGTGGTGGAACAGGGGTAGATGCACGAACAGCTTTTCTTGCTCTCATACCTCTTACACAGTGGGTTTCAATCTAATGTAGGAGAAATATCAGATAGAAAATATCTCACTAGGTGTGAGAGGAAAATGACTAACCCGATGGGAAGTTTAGTTCGGGTAAAATATAAGCTGCTTTGAAAGTAATTTTCCAAAGAAATATTCACTCTCAAATAGATGCCAAAAGGTTTTTTGGCTTAGAAATGTATTCGAAATGGATTCTAAGTCTCGAATCCAAATGGGAGAGAGGGCAAAAAATTGTTGAAAAAGCCTTTTTGAAAATTAGAGATTTCTTAGAAAAAACTCGTTAGGAAAGGTCTTACAGAGAGAGTTTTTCAGAGTAAAATGGAATATCAGAATGTTCATCCTCTTTTTAGCTCTTTTTGGCTCCTTTTATAGACAAATTATGATAGATAAACATCAATTTCTTGGAGCCGAAGTTGAGTGTTCCACAAGGAAAATGGTTATTAGCAGTTATTTAAGATATTTTAAGGGGGTTTTAGCTGCTTAACGAGTTCTTTGAGAAAAGTAAAATATTTTTGGTTTTAAAGATATTTTTGCCTTCAAGGGCAAAATGGTAAAAATTGTGTGCATAGCACCACTATATAAAAAGGGATTATGGTCTTCCAAGAGATCTATCGGAGTCAAGGTTTCCATTCTAGATATAGAAGAGAAACACTTGATATTCTCTTGGGGACTATAACCTATTATATATCAACCCATCACAAACTAGGACTAAGGTTTCTACATAATTTTCTTTGATGCATAGAAGCCCATTTAACTTAATTAGATCACTTAATCATATATAATATATTGGTAGATTTTTAACTATCTTATTTTAGTCATCATTCAATCACTATTTATATAAGAAAAAATAAATACTTTATGAGATTTGAAATTTATTATCATTTTAATGACTTATAATAAAGCAACATGCACTTCATTGAAATCGTATCAACATAACAAAGAGTTATAAGTGCAATATTGTGGCTTGCTTGTTGTTACATTGTTACTTGCCAATAATGTGACATTATGTGATACCCCGTCCCACATTGAAAGTGTACATGAATATGTTTTGGAATATAAGTGTGGGTCTAGGTAGTCATTGTCAACTCGGGATATCCCTTTTGGTACAGCGAGGACGGTGCCAAGTAGTTGACTGTGTGTACCGCCAGGCCCATAGTAGCGACACGGGCTCGCGGGCCCTGGTCGTGACAGTTGGTATCAGTGCGGGTAGCCAGCCCGGACTGTGGGAACTAAGTGCTACACCATATGTGTAGTGGGAGCCACCTCTAGAATCCCGGACGTCCACTGGTTGATCTTGGGCTTAGGCCAATTATGTTCGACCCTAGCAGGGACGCAGGGTCTTAAGGGGGGGTGAATGTGATACCCCATCCCACATTGAAAGTATACATGAATATGTTATGGAATATAAGTGTGGGCCTAGGTAGTCATTCTCAACTCGGGATATCCCTTTTTGTACAGTGAGGACGGTGCCAAGTAGTTGACCGTGGGTACTGCCAGGCCCACAGTCGCGGCATGGGCTCGCCGGCTCGGGTCGTGACAGTTGGTATCAGAGGGGGTAGCTAGCCCGGACCATGGGAACTAAGTGCTACACCATATGTGTAGTGGGAGCCACCTCTAGAATCCCGAACGTCTACTGGTTGATCTTGGGGCTTAAGCCAATTATGTTGGGCCCTAGCGGGGACGTTGGGCCTTAAGGGGGGGTGAATGTGATACCCCATCCCACATTGAAAGTATACATGAATATGTCATGGAATATAAGCATGGGCCTAGGTAGTCATTGTCAACTCGGGATATCCCTTTTGGTACAGCGAGGACGGTACCAAGTACTTGATCGTGGGTACCGCCAAGCCCATTGTCGCGCCACAGGCTTGCGGGCTCGGGTCGTGACAGTGGGTGAAAGGAATAGGGGAGTGAGTAAAAACTCAGTAGATAGAACTATTCCCTTCCTAAAAAAATATTGTCCTTTAGAAATAAAAATTAAATAAACTTTTCAGTAAGAAAATAATTTCAAATATCTCTGTTAGACTTTAAAAAAAGAAAATAAAATAATAAAATGAATTAAAAAAAAATTAAACTTATCAGTAATAAATCACTTCTAAATCTCTATCAGAACTTTCTGCATTTAAACGCTTCTAAAAAAAATACTTTAAGAAAGATCAAATAAAATCCCAAAAAACTTCAGATATTTCTGTATATGAACTCCTCCCAAAAGAAAATACTTTAAACATAAATAAATAAAATCTCAAAATCTCATTTATCCATATCACATAAGAAACAATCAGAACATATAATCAGAACCATTTTATTCATTCTTTCTTGTCAATTGGGGAATAATTTGAATGTCTCACTATTGAGTCATTTACTGAATTCAATTCCTAACTTTATACCCGTTAGGAAAGGGCCATTATATTTTCATTTGGGTGGCTTTTTGTCCATGCCAATGGATTCATTTGATTGAGGTGGAACATGTTCCTCCCATAGCTAATCCATCAATTAACCCCAATTAACTTAGATATTTCAAAACATTCATCATCAGAAGTATATACACTTCATAGCTTTTACGAAGATATCAACAGGCTACTGAGAACTTTAAAACAATTTATTTCAAAAATATCAAATATTAAAATATGTATTTCACTCAAAATAGAGTACTTCAGATACTGCAATTTAAGTCAAACAATATCATCCCAATCTTAAGAGTTCAGTAACTTTTTGAATTATAAAATTATTTTTAATCTAAATATTAGTAAATTTATATAATTATAAATTATAAAATTGTTCACTGCAATTACAAAAAATCATAATAATTCTCTTTATTGAAATCAACTTCAGCCAAAAAGAATTTGCTTTTGATAGAGTTTCTAGATATATACATATATATATATATATATGTATCTCCAGTAAATAAAATAATTAATTTAACTATCTTTTAGTAAAAATCTCACAGATTCTTGCAAAATAGCAGTGACAGTAAAATAACTATATTTATATATATATATTATGGAATAATAATTAATATGATAAGATATTTTAAACTAATCACTGGATATATATTTGACTCAAATAAAATTAATTTTTATTAAAAACGATAAATTTAACAAAAATATCTTTATAATCAATTATCTTTAAAAATTACATATTTATCAAAATATAAAATAAATTCATCAGAAGCTGTTCATCAGCATATAGACGTAATTTATATATCAAACTCTTAAAATATTATCAAATATAAAAATAGAATTTCTTTATAAAAAGATAATTATTTATTCAAACTTAATTATTTATTTTACATGTTCTGGAAAATAAGACGATATCAGTATATCTTCACGCATAAAAAGAAAACACTATTAAAAACAAAATTAAATCTACAATTTAATTATCAGTCATTCTTTCAAAAGAACTCTATCAAATAAACATCATATCCCAAACCTGACTCTGATACCACTAAATGTCACGCCCCGAATCCGGGCCTAGACCATGGACTACAACCCAAAATTCAAGAACACGACAACATCCTCTCATTCTCTGAGAATGTAAAGCCTCATACATCCAACTAACAATAATCTTAATTTCTTACAAAATGTATAATAACCAAATATCTAATTTAAAAAGAACAACAACATCTCATTATATCCAATAAGTCAATTTAAATCTAAATACTCCAATACATAAATGAAATAATTTAAAATAATTTATTCTACTAACTATTCTATCCCAATGATCATCATCTTCAAAGTCATTCTCATTCTCATACATATGTCATCTATAAAAAGTTGGGAGAGGAAAAGGATGAGTATAAAACTCAGTAAGCAGAAACTTTCCCCCTTTTCTTAAGAGGAATCTGGCTATTATAAGTAATAAAATAACATTTTCGAAACTTTTTCTAAAAAAATCAAATATCATTTCGTAAAAATAATAGTAAAATCATATATTTGTATAAAACTTTTAAATAAGATTAACAAAATAATGAAATTCAATTCTATATTAAGATACTTAAAATAAGCAACTGTTAGATTACATATATTTTGAAACTTAACTAAAGTCAAGTCATTTCATATCAAATCAAAGTTAATGAATAGTTCATAGCAATAAAAAATAACTTTACTTGAGTAAAACATACTAATTTAATATCAAATATTCAACTATCACTAAGACTCAATAGAAACAATTCATTTCATTCCATTTTGATACGCTAGGACATAATTAAGTGTAAACCTAATGAGTCATTCATTGAATTCAGTTCTTAACTTTATACCCGTTATGAAAGGGCCATTACATTTCATTTGGGATGACTTTTTGTCCATGCCAATGGATTCATTTCATTGAGGTGGAACATGTTTCCCCCCACAACATATACATCAATTAGTCGCAACTAATATCATACAATTAATATCGGTAATACTTGAATTCAATTATTACAATTGCACATTTAATTAATAACTAAAATATGTCAAAATATTTTATTCTAATAACACATAACTTTCTATAATCCAAGACATTTTGATTCCAAACATCATACAATCATTTTTTTTTTTAAACGCAAAAATATTAAATTCATAATATAAATCAATTTTTAGTTGTATATAGTTCATATTCAAATTGACTTTAAAATTATCCCTACCAATTTAAAATATTTTTAATAAACTTTATTCAAGATATATTTATAAAACAGTAATTCAAAAATATTTTATTATAGATTAAAATATTATCTTCAATAAACAACCAGTTCAAAACGATTTAATTTAAATATCAAATAACTTATTTATAAAATATTCAGAATATTAATACAAGAATAAAAATCGTTTATAAACGTTTTCTGTAACTTTAGTTTCTTAAAATAATTTTATAACAAAACAATTTATCAAAACATTTTATTATTATCATAATATTAATTTGAAACATTTAAGAATAATTAAAATATCTTGAAATACCCGACAATCATATAGATATATTTTCAATCATTAAAAATAGCTATAAAATTATATATAAATAATAAAACTAAACTAATAAGATTAAATTATTATTTTAAATAAAAATAAATTAATATATATATATATATATATATATATATATATAAACTATTTTGATACATGTTTAATTATATTTAAATAAACTTTAAATATTAGGAAGGTATCAGAAAATCATTAACATTCTATTCATTACCCATTAAACCAAAATTCTAAAATTTAGGTTTATGCATTACATAAAGTTCATCTGGCTTCTAACTTCTCATTATTATAAAATCATAATTTATAAAAAAAATACCCATATTTATCAAAATAATCATAGTTTATCTAAATAATTACAAAACCTTATTGTAAATTGAAACTTCAGATATGATAAGATATGCATATCATAATTATATAAAAAATATGCAATATATATATATATATATATATATATTCAAAGGCGTGGTATAAATAAAATAATTATAAAAATAAATCAAATCAGTAGATCTGTATATTTAATCAAAATCGTGATAAGGATTATTTTCACTTACCTCGAATTCTTAAAGATTGTCAACTTTATGTCTACTCACGTATCTATTCCTTAAACTTTCTCTGCGATTAAGCCCTAATCTGATAAACCCAACCTAACAAACCCTAATTAATCAAATAAATCTTATCTACTAATCATTTAGATAATCACAATTATGAATATCACAGTAACATACCTTTTGTCTCCATAAACTCTTTAATCTCTGTAGTCATCATCATCGTCATCTCTCTGTCTCGTCTCTCTCTCTCTCTCTCTCTCTCTCTCCATCTTAGGTTAGTTTTCAATAACCGTAAAACTGATAAGTTAATAACATTATAAAATATTTATTATTTAGTCCCTAATATTTCCAATATGCTTTAATTTAACTCATAATATAATATATTTATTTACTTAATAACTTAAATAAATATTGGTATTAATTACCTAAATTTAGGGTTGAGTATTACATTCTACCATCCTTAAAAAAAATTTTGTCCTCGAAACTTGAGATATTGTCATTTTATAAAAGTATTAATTCACAACTTAAACTACATATGAGATATTGTCATTCTATAAAAGTATTAATTCACAACTTAAACTACATTTTAACATAACCCACATTTTTGGTATACACTCTGTATGTTTGTTGTAAAGCCCTTTCTTTTCTTTCTTTCTTTTTTTTTTTTTTTTGGACATATAGACCCAGTAAAATAGTATAAATATCAATACTTATGTATCTTATATTTAGATTCTATATCTATCAATATTGTAATCTATTCGACCATGAATTATCTCAGATTTTGATAATAAACATTTTGATATCGTATCACTAGTGACTAAATTCTTCACTATTTCATCTTTTCACTAAATTTATATTGTAAGACCTCTTATTACATTCATCACAATTTAAAATTCTAGAAATAAACAATCCACTCAAATAACAACCAAATATACTCAGGACATTAATTATGATCTTAAGATGCTCATAAATGTAATTCTCAATTTTAGGTTTGATCATATCCACATTCTATTCTTCTTCTTATAAATACTTTGGGATCTCATAATCAATATATACATAAAAATGACAATTAATAAAGTCTAAAGAAATATTTTCAAAACTTAAGACTAAATTCATAGCATTAAAACGATATTAATTTCACTTATTTTTAAAGAAGTATAATCCTTAAAGGTTGATCTAACACATATACATGTATCTATATAATTTTTTTTAAACCTACTTCAAATTCAAACTTAAACTAAGGTTGCTAGAATTGTGTGGACTCAACTACAGATGTATTTAAAAAATACTCAAATAACTAGAATAATCTTGTTTACTTTTGTTTATTTTAAGTTGTATAGATTTAAAAATAAAATTGAATCACATTTTCTTTTAAAATTTAAATTTTTAAAAAATAATTAAATTATTATACATAGAAGAATATATATATACAAAAATCCAGTACTTAGGTATTTATATTACTATAAGGATATCAAACTCATTTAATTAGAATTTTTTTTTTTGAAATATCACATGATTAAAATTGGAGAAAATTAAATGATAATTTATAAAACTTGGTTTTATCTTATCAAATCACTGTGTAAATAAATGTTTGTAAGTTATATACGTGTGTGTATATATACAATTGGAATGACCATTATAAATTAATAATAAAAAAAAATGTATGCATATATATATATATATATAGAAAATGAAGTATAAAATATAGAAAAGTAGTTGAGGATATAAACTTTAGGTTTCATTTTTTTTTTTTTTTTTGAGAAATTAAATGGGTCTATAGATTTTATATTTCTTTCCTAAGGAGTCCAATCCTATTAGTGGATGAATCAGAAAGTACAAGAAAGAATCTTAGAGCTTAAGAAGGTTGACTCGATACTAATACTCAATAAATTAGAAAACTTAATCTATACTAATACTCAAGAAATTAGAATAAATATCATGAAAGAGATTATCTTCTTAAGTGTCTAATAGGAGCAATCAAGTTCTATTATTATTATTATCAAACTGCTAAATTTATAAATATTGTATAAAAGATATATAATTGAAATATATATATATATATATATATATATGTGAATGACTGCATTTAAAATTAGATAAAATAAGTAGGTACAAAAATATTAAAAATAGTTGTTGAGTAAATAAATCATTATATATATAAAGGTAATAATTTAATCAATGAGGAAAAATATTAATTCTTTAATCTCATACAAAAAAGTCAATATTTTTATCTTAGAAAATAATAATATAATAATATTAATAATTTTTTTTAAAATCATTTTATTGAGAAAATTAGTTTATAAACCATTTATTAGAAAATCGGAGTCTAATACATCCAAAGAAAATAATATTTTACTTGTATAAAGAATATTTAATATACTTTAAATAAATACTATGATTTCGTGTTGGAAAAAATTTTGTTATAAAGAGAACATGCTAATTTAATTTTGGTATAAAAAGCAAATATAAGAACTACAAGTTACATATAATTTTAAAATATTTTAACTACTAAGAAGAGGTATATAATACTGATAGATAAAAAAGACTTTATCAATTAGAGTCATTTATAATAATTTATGAATAAATAATGAGATATCCTACAAAATAAATATTTAAAATAAAATAAAATTTCATTGCAAAAAAAGTAGATTTTTATAGAATCTAAAATTATTTAACCAAAAATAAACTAAAATTTGATCACTTCAAAACCATAATTTTATTTTTATTTTTTAAAGAAAATTTTATATAAATGATAAGAAAATTTATGTGAAATACCATAATTTACAAATCATGTAATAGTTGATAGTTGAAACTTATTCACATATATTGTTCCTCAACTTTATTAAATCTTAATTGCCAGTTAGAAGAAAACACTAGCATACTCCTCAGTCAAGATTATCATGACTTTAAATCAAAAAGATTCACCGAGACAAACATAAATTCAGGCATCAAACTGACAACTCTACTACATATCTAAAATCTGATCCACTACAAAAACATATATTTAATCATCTTAATACTTAATTTAAGGTCACCTATTTATCAAATAATCATAAACTAATAATATATCCAAAACTTAATCAATCAATCACTTACTAACTAATTGAATCCTTAAAGAATCAGAACTTAGACACTAATATAATGATCAAAATTAGAACACTTAATTAATCATTAACCTATTTTACATACCCAATTATCATAAACCTAAGCTCTGATACCACTAAATGTCACGCCCCGAATCCGGGCCTAGTCCATAGACTAAAACCCAAAATTCAAGACATAACACGCCAACATCCTCTAATTCTCTGAGAATGCAAAGCCTCGTACATCCAACTAATAATAATCTTAATTTCTTACAAAATGTATAATAACCAAATATCTAATTTAAAAAGAACAACAACATCTAATTATATCCAATAAGTCAATTTAAATCTAAAATACTCCAATACATAAATGAAATAACTTAAAATAATTTATTCTACTAACTATTCTATCCCAATGATCATTCTCCTCAAAATCATTCTCATTCTCATACGTATGTCATTTGTAAAAAGTTGGAAGAGAAAAAGATGAGTATAAAACTCAGTAAGCATAAACTTTTTTTTTTTGTAAGAAGAACCTGGGTACAATTAAGAGTAAATAAACTTTTAAATAAAATAAAATTTCCAAAACATTTCCTAAATGTCATTTCATAAAAACAACGTAAAATTATATATTTGTATAAAACATTTAACCAAATTAATAAAATTGTGAAATTTCATTCTATATCAATATACTTAAAAGGAGCAATTATTAGATTATATATACTTTGAAACTTAACTAAAGTCAAGTCATTTCATTTCAAATCAAAGTTAATGAATAGTTAATAACAATAAAAAAAATAACTTTACTTTAGTAAAACATACTAAATTAATGTCAAATATTCAACTATAATTGAAACTCAAAAGAAACAATTCATTTCATTTCATTTTGATACGTTGGGACATAATTAAGTGTAAAGCTAATAGGTCATTCACTGAATTGAGTTCCTAACTTTATATCCGTTAGGAAAGAGCCATTACATTTTCATTTGGGTGACTTTTTGTCCATGCCAATGGATTCATTTCATTGTGGTGGAACATGTTCCCCCACAGCATATACATCAATTAGTCCCAACTAATATCATACAATTAATATCGATAATACTTGAATTCAATCATTACAGTTGCACCTTTATTCAATAACCAAAATATCTCAAAATATTTTATTCTAACAACACATTACTTTCTATAATCTAAGACATTTTGATTCCAAATATCATACAATCATTTTTCAAAAACGTATAAAATATTAAATTTAGAATATAAATCAATTTTTAGTTGTAAACAGTTCATATTCAAATTGACTTTAAAATTATCTCTACCAATTTAAAATATTCTTAATAAACTTTATTCAAGATATATATATAAAACATTAATTCAAAAATATTTTATTATATATTAAAATATTATCTTCAATAAACAACCAGTTCAAAACAATTTAATTTAAATATCAAATAAGTTATTTATAAAATATTCAGAACATTAATTCAAGAATAAAAACTCGTTTATAAATGTTTTCTGTAACTTTAGTTTCTCAAAATAATTTTATAACAAAACAATTTATCAAAACATTTTATTATTATCATAATATTAATTTGAAACATTTAAGAATAATTAAAATATCTTGAAATACCTGACATTCATATAGATATATTTTCAATCATTAAAAATATCTATAAAATTATATATAAATAATAAAACTAAACTGATAAGATTAAATTATTATTTTAAATAAAAATAAATTAATATATATATATAAATATATAAAAACTATTTTGATACATGTTTAATTATATTTAAATAAACTTTAAATATTAGGAAGGTATCAGAAAATCATTAACACTCTATTCATTGCCCATTAAACCAAAATTCTAAAATTTAGGTTTATCCATCACATAGAGTTCATTTGGCTTCTAACTTCTCATTATTATAAAATCATAATTTATAAAAAAATACCCATATTTATCAAAATAATCATAGTTTATCTAAATAATTACAAAATCTTATTCTAAATTAAAACTTCAGATATGATAAGATATGCATATCATAATTATATCAGAAAATATGCAATATATATATATATATATTCAAAGGCTTGGTATAAATAAAATAATTCTAAAAATAAATAAATTCATACATAATATTAATAATCGTTTAATCAAATCAGTAGATCTATATATTTAATCAAAATCGTGATAAGGATCATTTCCACTTACCTCGAATTCTTAAAGATTGTCAACTCTGTGTCTACTCACGTATATGTTCCCTAAACTTTCTCTGCGATTAAGCCCTAATCTGATAAACCCAACCTATCAAACCCTAATTAATCATATAAATCTTATCTACTAATCATTTAGATAATCACAATTATGAATATCACAGTAACATACCTTTTGTCTCCATAAACTCTTTAATCTCTGTAGTCATCATCATCGTCATCTCTCTGTCTCGTCTCTCTCTCTCTCTCTCTCTCTCTCTCCATCTTAGGTTAGTTTTCAATAACCGTAAAACTGATAAGTTAATAACATTATAAAATATTTATTATTTAGTCCCTAATATTTCCAATATGCTTTAATTTAACTCATAATATAATATATTTATTTACTTAATAACTTAAATAAATATTGGTATTAATTACCTAAATTTAGGGTTGGGTATTACAGTTTATTTGTTGAAGAGTGGCTAACCAATTAATGCCTCATCATATTTTACAAAGGATTTGAAAGCATTTCCTAGAAATCCATTTGTAGATCTATAAAACAATCTTCTCATTTCGTGAAAACGTACACCCGTTTGACCACCTTTACACACGACATAAAATTTTTGAGAGGGAGGATTTCTTCTGCTCATAATTGAATAATACTAGAGAATGAGAACTATGTGAAGGGCAGAGAGTTACCCTTTTTCCTTTTTTCCTGTTTTCCTTTCATAAATTAGTTCGGCAAATTTCGGAAGGGTGAACGACAATATATAAGAAAGGCCACAATATATAATTGTTGGATGAATACTTTATAGTCGCTGACTACTGAAAAAGATTTTGCTCTTTTTTTTTTTGCACGTAAAAGGCAAAAAAAGTGAGGTACTTCTTTATTCCATATATTCTCACATACATTATACTAAGGGCGGTATACATGGGTATAAATATAGAATAGGAAAATTATTTTCATTTTTTCATCTTGGTCCTAAATTTAGAAAAATCAAGAATTTAGTTCTATAATTATTTTTGTTTTCTTAGTTTGGTTCTTCCAATTAAATTTGTGGGATTTTTCCGTTGTTTAATTCAAGTAAAAAATAATGAGAAAAATACAGTACTCTATCTCTTGTTATAAAATGCCCTCATAAGACTAAATATATATTTTTCACGTGACTTAAAACGACTGAAAAATCTCACAAACTTGGTCAAAAGGACCAAGTTAAGAAAACAAAAATAGTTATAGGACCAAGTTCTTGATTTTTTAAGATTTAGGACCAAATTTAATAAACGAAAATAGTTATAGAATTAAAATGGAGAATTTTCCGTATAGAATATATTTATGCTAAGAATATACAAAAGACAACATTTAGCCTCAAAAGACTTTATCCTAGGATCTACATAAATTTCACATTGAAAAATCAACTAACCCTTTTGGAAAAAGCCACCTATAAAAGGGATCATAATTTCCTATTTATGGTAAGTGCATTTAATTTCCTTTACTATAAAAGTTTGACCTCAAGGACAGACCTCTAACTTAAGCATTGGAGCCTTTTTTAGGGGAACACCTGCCCACCATTCGGAAACAAGCATTTAAACTCTTTTCACCATGACTACTAGCCGTCATCCCACCCCTCCCTTTGCTAATCCTTCTGAGCACCACCCTTCCGGCCAACCCCAGTCAGAAGCTCCACTTGTCATCCCCCACCACGCTCCTAACCACATCCCTTTGCCGATCCCTCACTCTAAGGACTAGCCTCTTCAGTCCACTTCCTATGGACCCTCCTGCCACCATGCTCATAGCAAGCAACAGGCTCAACACCTGGCCGAAACTGAAAGTGTCGGCACTAAGACTTTTCAAGAGCAGCTTGGCCTCCCCTCGAAGCACAAAAAGCGTCTGTAAGCCGACTATGTCTTCATGTTTGCTCACATGGATGAATTCAAAGAATTCCTCAAATAGAAGTGTACCAACTCTAAAGCCACTTCCAAATACCAAGAAGAGGCCAATTCTACTGTCGAAGGCCCTGATGCCTTGCCCACCTTGCCTCCCCGGCAACCTACTGGCCCCTACCTCCTACCCCACAACCTTAGGCTCGACAACAATCTGCTACGCTAATTCCTTCCCCCATACATCAAACTCAACTCTCTTGCTGCTTCGAAACATATATCACCAGATACTGGAAGTACCCCACCTGCGGCCACTCCTAAAGAAAGTATGAAGAAAAATGAAGAAAGTATGTGAAAAATAAAGCAAAATCTGAAGGTCATATGATTGTTCAATAGAATTCTCAAATGGATATATTCAGTGTTAGGATACCAATAAGCGGAGATGGAAGGGGTAACAATATGTACACCGTCAAAATCAACAAACAATCTAGTTCTTGTTATAAATGGTGTATATTTGGAATTCCTTGTTCACAAGTCTTTGTAGTTTGTTGGCTCAAAGATTTGGATCCAACTGCTTTTGTTATGGACTTTTACTCCAAAACAAAGTACAACTTGGTTTATCAAGCAAACTTTTATCCAGTTGCAAATAAGTTATTATAGAATGATGCACCTTTCACACTCGAACATTACAAGCCTAACATGAAAGGTAATCAATCAGGTTGCCTACCATCTCTAATGTATCGTTGCCTAATAGATGCTAGAGATCCAGATTCACCTCCAAGATGTGAAAATTGTCATATGGCTGGACACAATAGAAGAACTTGTACAAATCATAATGCATTAGACAACAATAAATAAATGATTGTTTTTTCTCATGCTTTAATTTTTCTTTGAAACTTGTAATTCTATCATTGTATTAAATATTTTATAATGGGTCTTTTTGTTATTATATTTTACTTCACTAATTTTTATTTTTTTTTTGTAATTTCTGTAATTACATTTTTTTTTATGGAATTAATTTTTAATTTAAGATGGATTCAAAGTTCAACTAAGTATATTTATATCTTATTCTTAGTTAAATTATATATATATTGTATTCTTAGAATATTACATTTATTTATATTTGTAAAAGATTGGTCAATTAATAAGATTAATTTATTAATTATTGATTATAGTATTGAGTAAGATATTATATTTAATTAAAAAATTAATTAAAAAACAAACACAAACACAAACACGCATACCATGTGCATTTTTGCTACAGGCACAATAAAAATGCATATAGTGTGTGCATGCTTAATGATAACATGACAAAAATATATATGTCATATGTGTTTTTAATGTACACATGACATTTTAAAAAAAAAAAAAATTTAAAATCTTAAAAAACGCACATGCCATATGCGTTAAGCCAGAATGATAGGGAAGTTTAAAAATAGGGCCATCATAGAATTTTGATAAAAATTAGGGTCATTTTAAGTAAAAACCCCAGTAAAATGTGATAGTGACAATGACCTAAATAATTGGTTAACCAATTTTATATTCAATTTTACTACCTTCATTGTTAGTTTGAACATCTTCACCAAACCCGACATTTTCATTAGTTGTGTTCAAGTTTTTTATAATGTCAAATGGATGAGCACATAATTTTAAAACATAGAACATACACACAATTATATACACATAAGAATCTCCATTTACATAAGCAAACAACTTCTTACCTTCTTTTGTTACATTTCCTTCAATATGAGATTCATCAAAATATTTTGATATATGGGATCCATTAGTTGTTCCTATGCAGATAGTGAACGAAATAAGAATCATAACCATAAATTAAAGAAGAAATAAGGGAAAATAGCCGGTTCAGTCCCAGAACTATTTTCGGGAAGCCGGTTCAATCCCTAAACTTTATTTTTGGCCAAATGTCATCCCAAAACTTTTTTTAACCTTCATCTTGTCTTTTGACCGGTTTTTGATTAAAAAAATAGAATTTATTTGAAAAATGAAAAGGGTAAAATTGGAAGGAAGAAAAGCTCAATCTTCCTTCATACAATCAAACAAAGTCCCAGAAGCTGCTCGCCTCTTCTTTCTTCTCGCCACTTCTTTCTTCCTGCTGCGCTGAATTTTTTTTGTTGCTCACAGAGGTAAGTACTTCGATTTTTCTGTTGAATTTCAGTGCGTTTTGATGTTGGGCTTTAAAAAGATTGGAACTTTGCTAAAAATAGTTGTCCTCCGTGGTGGTGGCACAGGACGAAAATCAATGGAAGGAGCTATGGACGGTCGAATCATTTGAGTCGTTGGATGGCCGTTGGTGGTGGTGTCACTGGAAGTGCTTTTTTTTTCAAAATCTGCTCGTTGCTTGCTACCATTCTGGAGAGCTTCTAAGTTGGTAAGTGATTATAATTTGTAGAATTATTGTTGAGTTTGAGAGCTTACGGTGGGATAGTTTGCATGCTTTATTGTTTTCTATCAATTCCATTGATTCTAAAATCATGCATGATAGTATTTTCTAAGGAGTTTAAGTGGAAAGTGAGGTTAAAAAAGCAAATTGATATCCTTCTTGTGATCAGAGTAAAAGATTTCTTTAGTCTATGTTGGAAGAATCCAAAAGACATTCTCTTCTTTCAAACACCTGTATTTCGACTACATATGCACAGGACATCCATTTAACTTAATATTTGGCTACCTATGCTACAAGTTTTAGAAAGTTTCCTGTGAATAAATGTCTTTTCTTTCTAAGTATACTTGATGAGAGTATTTATTCTTACTTATGTGTCTCTTTGGTCAGATCGATAATGTTTCCAACCTCCGCCAACAATCTGATTTAAAAGAAGCTGCTCTTGAAGGTATGCTTCTGGATCTTGGGTAAAAGTTTTAAATAACTCATCTCTTTGTGCATTATTTTCCTTTTCCTTTTGTTTCTGCTCTAGAGTGACTCCTTTAATGGCCTTTAAATAGTAATATTAAAGTGTTATGTGGAAATCAACCTCAATGTTTTATGAAGTCTGGACTACATTTACTCTTAGAATTTCTGTGTGAAAAAATGTTCTTAAAACACCATTAGAACTGGCTTACAGAGTCCTTTCATATGATTATTTCTATTCGTTTTAAAATTTGTTTCCCCTTGTTTTCTTTGTTTCTTTTTTTTTTCTTTTTTTTTTACTTTTTATTAAATTATTCATATATGTGTGCATATGGTTTCTCCCTGCCCCCAAAATTTTTAGATTATTATTGTATTTGCCATTGACCGTTTTAGTAACTCTTTTGAGCAAGATTAACCGTTTTTCTTTTTAATATCAATCCAATAAAATGAGTGATCCATTTATTCAGAAGTAGAGTGATAAGAGTTATATTAGTTGGATTTTTATTGCACCTGGGGTAAATTTTGGAGAGAATGGAAGAAAAAGGGACTCTTGGTTGTTGGGATTTGTATCTTTACATGGAAGTTATCCAATAATTCCCTGGGAAGCACTAGAAATTATCATGATATCAACAAGGGAAAATATTTATTGCATCTTTGATGCTGGACGACATCTCTCTCTCTCTGTCACACACACACACAATAGAGTGTGAGATATGCAGACCTTTACATTTTATGAAAGTGAGAATAGTTCAGCTATTTTGGAATCTTGCTACTTTTCTTGCTTTGATTTGTTTTCTGTTTTGATGAATTGGTACATTTTTACCTTTCTGTTTTTAACTGCCTCCAAACTTTCTTGCTCAGCTTAAAATAAATTGTTGGCTAATTTAACTTTCTGTTTTGGCTGTACACTTCACATTTTATGAATTATAAGGTTTTCTAGAATTTTGATAGCATTGTGATTTTTGGTTGTCTATGCAAGGTCTGCTGCCTTTTGACTATTATATTTTTGCCTGTTGTCTCATAAGTGCTTTATCCTTGTCATTCAGTTGGGGCAATGATTCCATGAAATTAATTCCATGGTCTGATTGTTTCAGTCACCTTAGTTGCAATAGTAACTGGTGTGTATGCTTTGTGTGTGATTAAAATAATAGCATAAGTCGAGTAGAATAAATCACATAAGGTTGTCACGTAATCAAGCACAACTATAGGCA
>JAXGGT010011569.1:0-19632 GCA_035583425.1 Marsdenia floribunda
TAATATCTTAGTATCACCTTCTATAACTCTGAACCTTGCTTAGATGTATATATATATTCATCCATGTTTAGGAAGCACCTCTGCTCACTAAAGATGTTATCAAAGAAACAAAAGAATTTGTTCTATGAACTGGGAGGTGAGTGGAATAAATACATCAAGTTTAGCCTTTCCTTAAATATGTACAAACTTTGCACTTATGTTGAGTTTTTGCTAGTTGCCTTTTTGTTATCTTTTTTCCTTGTATTTATCTTCTTTTTCATTTATCTTTTTTTTTTCCCGCTTCTTTTCCTGCTCAAGTTTCTCAGGTCTTTCTAGTTTGCAATTTGTTAAAAATGTTGAGGGCTATGATTTACACTGTTAATATTATTTTGTGTTAGGCAGCAAATCCAGGATGCATATTAGAGGAGTTTGTGAGATGGCATTCTCCCACTGATTGGATGGAAAATGACACAAATAGTGATGCCAAAGAAACATTCGATGCAGGGGATTCATCATCTTTGAGAGGTCAGTTGATTCTTGTTAGTTCCTTTGGTTTGAAGAAACTTTTGTTGTATAGGAGTTGCCTTGCATTGCCATCATCTGCTTTACTAGTGTTTTACATTTTTACTGCGGAAGCTAAGAATGATTTGTTCAATCTTGAAAAGTTGTCACTAAATTAATTCAATGATAAATAACCGTTGATGAATTTCCAGGAAATTTGTGGCGTGAACTGTGGAAAACAGCCAAAGCAGAGGAGAGAAAGCTTGAAGAAACTTTAGAATATCAAAGGCGAATTGAAAATGAGGCTAAACAGAAGCATCTAGCTCAGCAACATAAGAGAACTATGAAGAGAAGCACTGAAAAGGTTGAAGCCTATTAATAGTAATGTGTAACATGCTTGTCTTTTTAGTGTTATGTGCTAATTTTTTCTAAGCATGGTTATGTATAATTCATGAAGTTTAGCTAATAATTGGGCTTTCCAATCCACTTTGAAATTGAAATTGAATTCCTGTATCTGATTTTCTTCTAGATGTAGCTCTTTCTTTCTTACTTATGAATTAGAAATTTTATTTATCTTGAATTAAAATAATATATTTTGTATTTAAATGCATTAGTTATTGTACGGGTAAAATTAAAATTTTAATTTTTTTTAAAAAATAAAAAATGATGGTCCATTTAATATATACGACATTTTTGATAAATAATAATTTTTTTTTATTTAAAAAAGAATGTATACGACGATCTCTCAACCGTCATATATAGTAAGAATATATACGACGGTCTTATAACAGTCATATATAGTAAAAATATACACGACGGTTCTACAGCAGTCGTATATAGTAAGAGTATATATGACGGTTCTTCAGCCGTCGTATATAGTTAGATTTTATACGACGGTCTATTAGCTATCGTATATAATAAAAGTATATACGACGGTCTTATAACTTTCGTAAATTAATAGTCGTATAAAGCAAATACGACGGTTGTTGAGCCGTCATATATTTTTAGCGACTCTTACTTTCACGACAGATCAAAAATCGACGTTGAACACTCGTATATAGTATATACGACACCTTTTACACTATATACGAAGGTTGTAGGACCGTCGTATATAGTCTTATTTTTAGTAGTGGACAGCTTTGCTTTACTGATTGTGATGGTCAAATCTTGCTGGACTAGAGACCTCTAGTATGGTATATGGTAGACAACATAGCACTCTTCTCTAGCGTGTACTTTTAACTAGTTGTATTCGTGCTTGTTAAGTTTGCAATATTAAAATCAAAGTGGAATTGAGGAATAGTGACATAGTATTTGGAGTTCAGTGGAGACTGGTTGGTGATTGATGTTTTGCACTATCATATTAGATAAGCATAAAAAAAATATAAACAATCTTGGTTGGGCCTAGATGGGGTGAAGTTTCTGGCTAATCTTGAATGGGGCAGGTATGATGGTAATCTCTGACCTTGGTCTTGTGTTCAGAGATCATTGTGACCACTCCTTAAAATCTATTTTCTTAAGTTATACATGTCACTCAGCGACGGCTTTGCGTGGGCAAGAAAGGGGCCTCGCAAATCTGCTGCAATCAACAAGGGCTTTGTGAGGGCATTAAAATGCATCGCGAAAAGGGCCCTCGTAAATCCGTCGTAATCAGCGAGGGCTTTGCGAGGGCAGTAAAATGCATCACAAACAGGGCTCTCGCAAATCCGTCACAATCAGTGAGGGATTTGCGAGGCATGATAAATCCACCGCAATTACCGTTGAAATTTATTGCCGTCGCAATTTACGATGGATTTGCGTGGGATGGTCAACGCGTCCATCCTAAATTTTATGTCGTCCCTCTGCCCTCGCAATTTGTGACGGCTTCCTAGCCCTCGCAAATTTCCGTCGCAAATCTGCATTTTTTTTTTGTAGTGATGGATGCATATTACTGATACTTCAATTGACAAAATGATTCATCCTAAAGAAAGTTTAACCAAGATTATAATAAAAAAAGATGTTAAATAAAACTTTCTTTGTTTTAAAATTTTTTTTGGGAATATTTAATCATATTTTGGATCAATTTATATATGAAATTTTTATTAATTAAATAATTTCATCTAATAAATTCATTTTCTTTCCTTTTTGTTTTCTTTGTAATTAGATAATATTTCTAATTTTTCAACTTTTATTACAACATGGAATTTCTATGACTTATTAGGAAACTAAAATAAAAGGAACAAAAATATTTTATAAACTACATACCTATAGGATTATAAAAGAGAGAACAATATTATATTAAATTTTGAAAACAATTTTATAATTTATCCAACAAATCTTGATCAATAGACCATGTTTTAAAATTTTATGGTTGAGAAAGTGGAGAAAATTTGTAGGAACTTTTTTTGGGCTCATAACGATGGAGCTAGGAGGATCCATTTAGTGAGTTGCAAACGTATTTGGCAGCCTAAGAGCAGTGGCGGGCTCGGCATAGCTAAGTTAAGAGAGGTCAAGCAACATTTCACGGCCAAGTTGTCTTGGAACTGCTTCTCAAATCACAACACCCTGGGCAGCAGTGTGCTCCGCCTGAAGTATGGGGGCTGGCACTACTTCTGTAAAGGCAACCACAGCCCAAATGCTTCTGTCTTATGGAAGGGTATTCTGGCAGCAGAGGCTTTGATTCACCAAGGGATTTGATGGAAGGTTCAGGATGGTCAAGTACCACGTTTCAGGAATGATAAGTGGCTCTCTGAACAACCATTACGGGACTACATAATTGGGGATGACACTGGAGTGAATTTGGATGTATGTGTTAGACACTTTTGGTGTAATGAACGAGGCTGGAAACTGCAGGAACTACACCATCTCCTACCACCTGCAGTCCTACGTTGTCTTGGTGAGCAGAGGCTCGGGCCTACCACCGAGGAGCAGGATACAGCCCATTGGTTACCCGATAGCCAAGGCAGATTCTCCATCAAGTGAGCTCGAGAACTTCTCAATCGAGACCTGAGGGAGCCAACTGCTCCACAGTGGAAGACAATCTGGCAATTCAGTGGTCCAAGAAGAGCTTCCTTTACACTCTGGTTGATCTTCCAGAAAGCCTTACCGACATGCGACATGCTATGGAAAAGGAGGGTTCTGCACTCTCCTACGTGCCCCTGGTGTCTCCAGGGCTGTCACACAGTTTTACATGTGCTAAGGGATTGCTTAATGGCACAAAGAGTATGAAGACTGATTGTAGCGACATCCTGCTGGGGGCATTTGTATCGTGGTGGAACGAGTCCTGCCTGGATCCTAGAGCAGCTTAGGGGCAAGCCCATGGACGACCTTCCATGGCCGAGGCATTGGGCCTACATATTTAGGCAGACATTGCATACCATATGGACGGATCATACATTCCGATATCATCACTTAGGCAGCCCACATAACCCTCCTCAAGTCCTTGCAGAAAGATGCATTCGAACAGTTGTGGAGCTTCTGTCAGCGGGGACTTGAGACAGTGGTAGTTTTTTTGCTCGTTATGAAGAGTACGTGGCTTTATATGCATTGCTCTATAGACTTTTTTGACATATCAATATACGATCCATTTCAGATAAAAAAAAAAAAAAAAAAAAAATTATGGTTAATAATTTCTATTTATTTTTGTAAAATTTTTATGTAAAAAATAATTAATTTTTTAGGGAAAATAGACAATTGTAGTACTCTAATCTCTAAAGTTGTAAAAATATTAAAATAATTTTATTTGGATTTTATAATTAATAATAGCTTATAATATTATCAATTCAATATAAATTTAGAAATCACATGCGTCGCCTGAGTTATAGACGATACTTTGTTCTTAAAAATATTCTCCCTTCTCATTCTAACCATTTTAATTAAGAAATGGAAAAAATTATTCAAGTGACTTAGTATAAAAAAAATGCATATTTAAAAAATAAATTAACAAAAAAAAAAAAAAAGAAAAGAAAAATCATTATATGCGTTATCCATTACTGGATGAATATTTGTCCCCATGTGGTGGGTGTCAAATATAATGGAAGATTATGATTTTTAATAGAAAACTTATGCGGAAAGGGAAAAAGAAAAGAAAATAAGAAAAAAAAAATTAAAAAAAAGTAATGTTTCAGTGAAGAATTAAAATAATATTATTAAAAAAATAAAAAGAAAGGGGAAAATGTTTACATTATGTAAGATAATTAGGTTCATATGGTTTACTTTGGTTTATAAATAAATTGAGAAATAGTATATTGAGGCAAAAGGCCTCTATTTTATAAAATTGAATAAACTAATTATTATTTTAAATGTGAATAAGAAAGTTATTTATTTATTTATTTATTTGGAGTTTTTTTCTTTATATATACTTAGATATATTCTTTGTTCAAGGTGCGGAGCACATAATATTTTTTATTTTTTATTTTTAAAATTTTGAGACTTTTACCAACGTATCTCGAACTTATAACTTCTTCAATCATAAGCATAGTTTCTAGCTAACTGAGCCACATAAGTTTAATTACTTATAAATAATTATATTATAAATATTATAAATTTATAAATTTTAAAACTAATAAAACAGTTCTCATAATTTATTCGTGTTTATTCTATGTATGTTGAAGTAAATATATTTTGTTTCTCAAATAATTCATGAAACATAAATAATAAAAAAAAGAAATCTCATTCTATTACTTAATTCAAGTATTTTTATAAATTTAAGTTGTTGATATGTTCTAATAATTTTTTATGTATTTAAAGCTTTAAATCAAAATCAAAATAGAAGAAGAGAAAGAGAAAGTTTTCTTGAAATGAAAAAAATAAATAAATAAAATCAATAAAAATTTATATTTTTTAAAAATTCTAAAAATTATAAAGAAGAGATAATGAAAAAAATACAAATGTAAAATAATAATAATAATATATACTAAGAGAAACAACCCGACTTTCAAATAAAATTGCTTCTCTTCTCATTATTCACTTTTTTTTTCTATTTTTGAGTAGAAAAGATTACAAATTGATTGAAAACTTTTTAAGAAGTCAGAGCACAAATACCCAATGTACATATTATAAAATTTTATTTTATTTTTTAAATTTCTCACATATATATATTATACTAACATTTTCATGTGCTTAATTTATAAATTTTTTTTATAAATAATTAATTTATATTATAGTTATTTTAAAATTTATAAAATGCTATAACGTTTAAAAAGTATATATATTAATTATACATATAAAAGTTATGTAACGAAAAAAGATAAATATATTTAATTTTAATCTTTCTTAATTTATAATATAAAATTAAATACTTATATATGCCACGCCACGAAACCGAGAAACAACACGACATACCCTCAAAGTTTCGCTCAAGAGCACAAGTTGTCTTTTTCAACTCAATCAATAATAACATATCTCCAAGTATAGATAAACAAAAGAAACTAAGTCTTTAAAATAAAGTAAATAATCTCCAATTAAATCCTCAACATCCAGTAAATAAGGATCAAGAGAAATTCTAAAGAAAATACTGTAATTTTCAAAAAATTAAAAACAGAGTTAGGGTATCACCCCAAACTTATTATAAACTAAACAAATCCAAACAAAGTAACTACTCGATCCAAAAACAAATAAATAACTGAAGAATTTCAAGACTGAAAATGAAAATTGAAAGCTTCACTTATTCTCTTACTCATTGTCATTAGTATATGCAAAAGAAGGAAGAATAGAGTGAAAAGAATAGAGCTAAAAGCTCAGTGAATAAACAGAATACTCCTCTTTTCCATGTTTTTCAATAATAGAAAAAGAGTAAAGTCAGAAGACCTGTTTTTGAAACAATCAATCAATCAAAACAACTTCCCTTTTACAAATTTAAGAAATAGATAAAAGCATCACAAATTCCATATACTTTTCTTTTACTTAGAAGACACATTTGATTTGCAATAGTGTATTGGCAATGGTTTAAGTTGTCCATTACAGTGTTGTTGCATCTGCTAGTGTTTTGGATTTTAAATACAATAGATATGTTATTGGGAATACAATTATTATAGATTTTGCTTGAGCAAAAATAATTGTCAACATTTTCTTGAATATGTTTTTGTTAGGAAATAACCTAGTCTCAACTTATATGATGATTTCTTCTTAATTTATTTTATAGTATGGTTTTTATAATTTTAAAATATTTAAAAAGGAATGATATTTTATAGAAGCACTTAAGTTTTGAATTGTACCTTCTATGAACCTTGTGGAATAGTACAAAACGTAGTATCCACAATCTTCTCCAACCTATTGCTAAGGAACCTATTGAACATTAAAAGATAATAGATTAATATTAATCACTTATTTAGTAGTTGTAATTAAAATGTCTCACCTTTCGAATTAATAGAGAAAACTTATTTGCCTTTGAAGTTGAAACTCCAAGAACTGATGAAGTTCTACAATTGAGGGTTTATCTACATGTCGAAGCTTCATAGTTTTAATTTGCATTTTGTATGAAATGATCATTTTGAATATCCTAATAACATCATTACATTTTTATTATTTCAGATAACATCGAAAACCTCCAGGCCTGGTACTGAACTATAGACACATGTTTCATTCAAAAGAAAATAGATAGACATGAAAAAGTTCATCATGTTTGTCTCGCTCCAAACATTTCATGAAAAACTATAGTGTGTTCAACAACACTATAATGCACAACTCATATTTGGAGTTCATTGGAGACTAGTTGGTGATTGATGTTTTGCACTATCATATTAGATAAGCATAAAAAAAATATAAACAATCTTGGTTGGGCTTAGATGGGTGAAGTTTCTGGCTAATCCTGAATGGGGCAGGCATGATGGTAATCTCTGACCTTGGTCTTGTGTTTAGAGATCATTGTGACCATTCTTAAAATGTATTTTCGTAAGTTACACGTCACTTGGCTTTATTATATTTTATGCCCCATGGCTAGAACCTATCTTTTGGTCTTTCCTCAACTCTTTGCCCAAATTTCTTTCTCTTATTCATCGTAAATGATCTTAATCTACTATTTTCCTCTTTCCTTTGTCCCCAATAACACTATCTGGGAATGCGTGCCAACCAAGGACAAGACACTTAGATAATTTTACTTCAATTCCCATGTTCACATAATTATAATAACTATAAATGCTTACTTTCTATCAAAGTCTTTTGCAAGGAATATAACTATGAAGCTTTGACATGTAGATAAACCCTCAATTGTAGAACTTCATCAGTTCTTGGAGTTTAAATTTGGATCATATCTGTGTCATTCCTAACATTTCATGAAAAACTATAGTGTGTTCAACAACACTGTAATGCAGAACTCATATTTGGTGTTCATTGGAGACTGGTTGGTGATTGATGTTTTGCACTATCATATTAGATAAGCATAAAAACAATATAAACAATCTTGGTTGGGCCTAGATGGGTGAAGTTTCTGGCTAATCTTGAATGGGGCAGGTATGACGGTAATCTCTAACCTTAGTTTTCTGTAGAGAGATCATTGTGACCAATCCTTAAAATCTATTTTCTTAAGTTACATGTCACTTGGCTTTATTGTGTTTTATGCCCCATGGCTAGAATTTACAATAACAAATCTCATAACAATATTCAAAAGAGTAATTTCATGCATATATATAGGGGTGGTAATATCTAACCCGACACGAACACAACATGAAATTAGCAGGTTAGGGTTGAGGATAAACGGGTTCGTGTCAGAGTGGGTCAACCCGTTTAATGATAATTGTGCTCGGGTTGTAAACGGGTTGAACCCACGTAACCCGTTTCCAACCAGCGTTACCCATTTAAATAATAATTAATTTTTTATTTTAATTATTATTATTTATTTTAATTATATATTTTAATTCATTATTAAATTATTTAATAATTTTTATTTTTTAATATTTTATATATAAACAAATTACATTATATTGATATTTTTATAAGTTAAATAGGTAAATAATCAGGTTAGCGGGTTAATATCGTGTAATCGTGTTGGCGGGTTAATGGTTTTGAATCATATATGTGTCATAATCGGATTGCCAGGTTGGCACGATTAATTATCGTGTCGTGTTCGAGTTTAACTTTTTCATGTCATTTCAATCCAAATTGTCTTACTAGAGTTTTTTTACCCTTTTTTGCATCCGATCACAATGTTAAATAATATTGAGTTAACAAACAGGTCAATTCCCTGATTTCAATCCATGAAATTTCATGAAATTACACACTATAGTTTCACTTCTTTGGAATGAGACAAATATGATCCAAATGTTGTTCAACCGGCTCGAGTATGGCTGTCGTGAAATGTAAGAAATTGTCTCTTGAAATGGAATTGTTTCACTTGTCTTGATGAGGCCCCCAATAAACACATGTGCATTTGGGAAGAAAAGGATGGAAAAAATGGGGGTTGTACAGAAAATATCTGCAGTTCTCCTTATGGCTTATTTTTTACCTTTTTGTATCTTTATTGTTTTTATTGAAACTATTTTGTGTGGTGTATGCTACTTGTCCTTTTTCTTTTTTGGCTGAATTCCTTGATACATTTATATTACTTGTGCAGATATTGGGCAATGGGAATGAGATTTGTGGTTCCTCTCAGTGCCCTTTGTTACCTACAAGTAGGTTGTCTGCTCAAAAAATCTCTTCAAGACTGGACCAAATCTCTTAATTAATTAATTCTCTTTTTTGGGCCTTACAAAATACCCAAGACTAATTAATTAATTCCAATTGGACTCTTAATATAAATTAACATATATTAGCCCAATTAATTAATTTATTCCAGCCCAAATAATTAATTAAATGGTCTCTTAGAATAAATTTAATTTCTCTTCCAATCAATTATCTAAAAAGTCAAGATTGTGTTTAAACAACACCAATGTAACTTGAGCTACTCCAAGGACCAAAAGACACACATGGCTTCTAAAATGACCAAAATACCCGTACTATCAAATAGTTTCATTTTATTTTAAATATTCCCATTCATCACCATATAGAAATATTGACCCCAAGAATTATATTGCTAAAGCATAGTCTTCGACCTACAGGTGAAATGACGGAAATACCACTCTACATAACACCCATCAACAAGACAGGATAAATGTACTTACACCTATCCCAAAGACATCTATCATCCTTAGATCTCTAGTCCAATAATCCAAGACTTACTCGAATGTTCTTGCTTAACATTGGGAGCTACCCAAAAGCACACATTCTAAAGTCACATTCCCAGGGCCCTGGATTATTTAGATTATCCTGGAAAATCACAAGGGAGTGATTAATCCTCACTAAGTGAGACATAGAAACTCTTTTGTATTAGTTTGTCTTAATTAACTAAAGCAGTACACCCAACATAGAAGGATAGTGATCTCACAAAAGAAATCTCACCCAAATATATCAAAGTGTAAAACTCTAGCTTTGCCAGACCAACTTATACCCAAGCATGAGAGTATCCGTCCATGCTGTAGCAGTAATAGTCTGGTATCTATAATTATAGTACTTTGAGAGAGACCACTGTTGCAGGTCTAGTTCTACATATTCGAAATAATGCCTACGACGTAAGTGAACTACTCACTGATTTAAGGTAAACCATTCCTCATTGGAAATCACGACATTGTAGTCTTTCCTTGATGAAGCGCCCAGCTCCATCAAACAACTAAGAACATAATTTTACTTTTACAACAAGTACACATGGTGTATACCTTACTCTGAAGAAAGACCTAACACATAAACCATTACTTGTCATACTTGGACCTTTAAATGCGCAATAATATAAGGAGCAAACTAAATTGAAGAAATAGCTATTATGTTGCGATATAATCATAGTTATTGAGGGCATACATTTCAACAATCTCCCACTTGCACTGCAAAGACTAAGAAAGTCCATAAGTGCCTACCCCTATGACATCTAAGTGTCTTCGAAACGTGTTCTCTGTCAAAGGCTTGGTAAAAGGACCCACCAGATTGTTGAATAATGCATCTCCATGAAATAGCTCCTGCAGACAAAGTGAAGACATATCCACGAGTGGATTTTCCTTGATCTTTATATGCCTGGAAGCTTAAGTCTGTGTAACCGATACGAACTAAATCGTCAACACGATACACAAGCATATAATCTCTCATTTCCTTGATATACTTGAGTATATGTATTACGGCTTGCCAGTGGGCTTCCCTAGGGTTCGACTGATATCTACTAACCATGCCTACAACAAAGCAGATATTTGCCCTAGTACACAACATTAATGTGTACATGTGACTTCCCATAGTCAAAGCATACGGAATCCTGCTCATCCTTTGCTTGTCTTCTAGTGTCTAAGGACATTGCTTGGAAGATAAGGATAATCCATGTCTAAAGGGTATGATAGCCTCTTTACATTGATCTATGTTGTACTTGACCAATATCTTGTCAATATATGCAGATGGAGATAAGTCTAACATTCTTTGTTTCCTATCTCTAACAAGCTTAATACCTTGAATGTAGCTAGCTTCTCCCATGTCTTTCATGTTGAATTGACTAGAGAACCAAACCTTAACAAATGATAATGTCCCTACATAATTTTCGATGAGTTGTATGTCATCCACATAAAGCACCAAGAAAATTAGTTTACCATTGTCTGATTTCCTATACACACATGGTTCATCCACATTTTGAATGAAACCATAAGCTTTCACGGTCTCATTAAAACGTAAGTTCCATGCTCGTGATGCTCAACAAACTTTCTAGCTGGGTCATAGAGATGTCTTCACTAAGATAGCCATTTAAGAAGGCATTCCTAGCATCCATATGTCATACCTCATAGTCATAGTGTCATGCAATGGCTAAGAGAATTCGAATAGACTTAAGCATGGCTATTGGAAAAAAGGTTTCCTCATAATCGATCCCTTCTTTCTGAGTATACCCTTTAGCAACTAGCCATGCTTTGTAGGTTTTGACCTTTCCATCCGTACCTCTTTTTCTCTTTGTACACCCACTTACACCTAATAGGTTTTATCCCATTTGGGGTAGTGACAAGATCCCATACTTAATTGAGGTACATAGACTAAATCTCTATAGTCATTGCTAGCTACCATTTATGGGCATCAGCATCAATGATAGCCTCCATATGTCTAGTGGGATCTTGTTCATGATGATCAGAGACTAGATCATAGATCTCTCCTGTCCACCTTTCTAGAATTCTTGTGATCCTCCCACTATGACGAGGCTCACTTTGATAGGAACATTTGGTTGTAATTCTCTTAGTTCGTTGATCGATCGGGGTGTTAGAAGTACCTAAAGTGGATTAGTGACCAACTTCTCTTCTAACTCTATTCTACTTGAACCCATGGTGGATATAACTTGTTCATCCTCAAAGAATCTAGTATTAGCACTAATTAAGTACTATATGCTCTTGAGGATGATAGAAATATCCACCTTTCGTTCCTTTTGGATACCCAACGAAGTAGCATAACTCTGATCTTGGTTCTAGGTTACTTCCTTTTGTTAGTACATAAGTTGGACAACCCCATATCTTGAGATGATTCAGACTTGGCTTTTGCCTAGCCCACATCTCATCGGGTATCCTAGGTACCGATTTGGAAGGCACCAAGTTCTAAATATATGCCGCTATTTCTAAGGCATATCCCCAAAAGGAAAAAAGAAGAGATGCATGACTCATCATGCTTCTGGCCATTTCCATCAAAGTTCTATTTCTTCTCTCAACTACTCCGTTCTGCAGGGGAGTCCTAGGCATAGTTAACTGAGATACTATGTCATGATTTACCAAGTAATCCTTAAGCTCACTAAAAGGTACTCTCCACCATGATCCAATCTCTATGTCTTAATTAGTTTACCTGTTCGATGCTCCACTTCAGCCTTAACCTCCTTGAATTTATTAAAAGAGTCAGACTGGCTCCTCATCCGATAATTTGTGAAAGTAATGAAGTATTTGTAATCCCCTCTAGCTAGTGTAGTCAATGGACCACACGCATCCGTATGAACTAGTGCTAGTATTTCCATCACTCTATCTGCCTTACCAGTAAAGGACCTTTTGGTCATTTTACCTTTAAGACAAGATTCACAGTAAGACTATCCTCCCAATCTCAATGAACCTAAAGGCCTATTATGGATTAACCTTTGAATCCGATTAAGATTTATATATCCCAATCTGAGATGCCATAAATACGAGTCATTATTCACGGTCTTTCTATTTCTGTTATTAGGTTTAGTCTGAATATTATTTACTTGATTTCAAATAGGATGTATATAAAGAATATTTCCATACATGTTTCCCGAACAGATTAGACTACCATTTCTAGTAATGCAAGCACAAGAATAGAAAGAAACAGAAAATCCTTAATTCCTCAATTTAGAAACTGAAATCAAATTCTATTGAAAACAAGAAACATATAAAATATCCTTTAAAACTAAATTCCTATCGCAATCAAAAGTAAGCTCAAGATCTCCTACTGCTTCAGCCCATATTCTTTCTCCATTGCCTACTTAAAGTCTATGCCTGCCTTTACTGAGTCTCCTTGTCCTTCTGAACCCCTGTAAAGAGTTATAGACATGGTTAGTGGCTCCAAAATCAAAAATCCAAGAGGATGTTGATCCAACCATTAAAATAGACTCTAGCTATGAAGCAACACTTGGAGTAGACTTGGCTACGAAATCCGGACAATCTTTCTTCCAATGCCCCTTCTTGCCACATTTGAAGCACTTGCCTTTGGGTTCTTGTTGGGCTTGGCCTAACCAGATGCTTTGGGCTAAGCCCTTGTATTGTTCTGGACCTTTTTCTTCTTGAATTTCTTGGGCTTTGCCTTAATTCTAGAAGAAGACGTAGAACAAGAAACAAAAAATTTTGACGCGGGCTTCATGATACTCCACTACCTGGAGCTCTTTCCTAAGCTCCGTGAGACCCATATTCAAGTTGTTCATGTTAGGTAGAGTCTCAAGAATTAACCATGTCAATTTGGCTCTCAAGATCTACCGTCACCCCTAGGACTTTGGACTCCTTGAAGTAAGCAATCATCATGAGTAGATGCTCTCAAACTGATGCTCTCTCAGCTATCCTAGTGTTCATGATTTCTCCAAGAGCTTCCTACCTTGCATGTCGGCTCTTGTCAGCAAATATAGTTCACAACGACAAATCAATGTCGTAGGCAGTAGCCATGTGCTCATGCTTAGATTGGAGCACATTAGATATAGAAGTCAACATAAAGCATTTAGCCATCTCGTAGGCTTTCTTCAATTACTTCTCGGCCTATCGTTCCTAATTAGTGGAATCTTCCTCAACCTCAAGACAGGGATCCGTAAGAACATTCTTGTATTCTTCAGCAGTGAGTACTATGTTCAGGTTCTTCTTTTAGTCCACATAATATGGGCCTGTCAACATATTCTCCTTGAGAATGATAGAAAATGGACTGAAACAAAACATTCCTAAAATATTGCAAAAAACATTCATTTAGTTTCTAAGAAAACATATAAAATGCACATTCTTTATATTATTTCCTTCATAATAGATAACTCGTAAAACTATTATTAATAGTATAAATTGTTTGGCTCTTAGAAAAGCGAATAGAGCTTCATGGGAAGATTAATAGCATCCTATGTTAAGTGTATAACCATCACGAATCAATCTTCCATAATGGGTAATGATCTAGAAAAAGTTCCACCAATAGGATGGCCACTACTTCACACCACCCACGTCTAATCTGATGCTAAATCCTCCAACGTGGGTTTGCCGATTCCAACAAATACCCCAGGCCTTAATTCTTACTCTTCCATTAGTTCTAGATACTTGTGGAAATCCATTCTATACGGGGCTATGCTCAAAATGACACGAGGAAATCCACTATCTCTAATAAGAGTTGTGATGGAAGCCATGGGACCGTTTGAACCCCTCTCCCACTTAATCTTTTATTGAAAATTGAGTTTTATGCCTAAAAAGGTTTTCTATAATCTTACAGTTTCATTAACTTTAGTAAAATCTAAAATTTAATATTACTCTCCATGTCAATGATTAAACCCTTTAAGAGAATAAAGCATGAATTTATTTTACTATTCTAAGTTAATAACCAAATTAAAACATTATTAAATAACCTTATTGTTCAATATTATTCTCTATGTCAAGGATTAAACCCCTTGAGAGAATAAACCATGAACTCTTTTATTTTCAAAGTTTCTTAGATTAAAATGTTTACTCAAAAAAATGTCCAACCTAGTGAGACTTTAGTCTCACAAGAACTTGTGCATCTAATCACAATAACAAAATAAGCATGACATCAGAAGTAATCATTTTTCATGCTCAGACTATTTATTAATTCCTAAATGACCAAATAATGGATTAAACATCATGAATAAAACATGATGATCTTGTTTAATCCTAAGGGTAGTTCCTTCTTACTAACTATTTTCATACAAATGATTTATACTGAAACAAAGCCATTGCAAGAAAATAAACCTCGTATGCATGGTTTCGAAAACAACATAAAAAAATACAAAAAGAGACAAACTTTGAACTAAAGAATTAACGTTTACAATGGCTTAAACCTCCACAAGCACGGTTTACATCGTATTTCAACTATGAAACCAAGAAAACGATAAATTATAGATTAAAAGATCCTATACCTCCACTCAAGAGGTGTACATGTAATCTAGAAACAATCATACAAGGGATCCACAAAATCACAAAGATTCATTTTTTTAGTTTGTAAGGAACAACCTTTTCTAGTTTTAATCCTAGTACATGCTCTTAGATGAAACCTGACTCTATTGCCAATTGCAAAGGATCTAGAAAACAAACGTAGCGGAAAAAATTCAATTTTACAAGCCACATCTAGAAGAAAGTACTTACTTTTTCTTGTAGATTGCGGATTAACCAACAAAGGGATGGGTTGTATTGGAACTTCTGCTTGAACTTGCAATGGAAGGGATGAATATGGCATCGGCTCTTCAACAGGGATTCCAACCAATCTCCTACTCTTTCGCATGAATCTTATACAAGCTTCTTAAAATTACAAAAATATAGAGTCTGTATTGCGGAACCAATATCTCTGAATTCCACCGTTGAAAATAGATCTCCATGGTTCAGATTGATGGAAAAAGTCTCTTCTATCTACTATTCAAAATTCAGCTTGATCAGAGAGGAATTGGTCTTCCAATCGTCCAAACGATTCTGTCTGTCGAACTGAAGATGCATGTGATGCGATTTCTGTTGCTGGATTAATATCCGAAAATCCAACAGTTGAAAATTGATCTCCACAATTCATATTGAAAATATATACATCTCCTCTACCCACTGTAAAATTTTCAACTTGATCGGAGAAGTATTGACTGTCCAATGTCTAAAATATTATTTAGAAATATATTAAAAAGTATACATACAAAATTTGAAGGCAATTCAATATTATATGAAGGTTCATCAAGGTTATAAACTAGTATCCTAAGTGAAAACAATGTTTTATGGCCACCGTATTTGCTCAAATGAGATGTCGTATTTGACCAACCCAATACGACACTTATAAAATCGTCGTACTTAGTCACCATGATCGTCGTATTTGCTACAATTAATATAACGATTTTCAAAACTACCCTTTGGATCCACACATTTAAAAAAAAAAAAAAAAAAAAAAAAACAACGCTTGGAAGGTAAACAAAAAATGACGGCTAAGGAGCCACCGTATTTGGTAAGTGTCATGTATGTCAACTTTTTCTTTTCTTTTTTTTTTTTTTGGTAGTGATTGTTATTATTTTTTCTTTTTAAATAGTTTTTTTTTCACTACAAGAAAACAGCTGATTTATGACGGTCATCAACGATGGCAAGGGCCCACGCTAAACAGCAAGAGAACAACGACCACTTATCGATGGAAGTCATTTTGTTGACCGCCTGTCGCCAAATGCATGTAAATTTGCTACATAATCATAGCCGTTGCCGATCCCCTGCACATCTGTGAGTGATTAGCGACGGCTCCGCATTTAATTTTTTAGTTTTTATTTTTTATTTGGGAAATAAAAGGTCGTCACTGATCCACGCAAATCTGCGAGTGATTAGCAACAGCTCCGCATTTATTTTAAATTTTAAATTTTTAATTAGTGAAATAAAAGGCCGTCGCAGATCTCTCGCAAATCTGCGACTAATTAGCGACAATTCCGCATTTAATTTTTCAGTTTTTATTCTTTTGGGAAATGAAAGGCCGTCACTGGTCCCTCGCAAAGCTGCGAGTGACTAGCAACGACTCCACTTTTAATTTTTTTAGTTTTTATTTTTTATTTGAGAAAAAAAAAGTCGTCGCTGATCCCACACAAAGCTGCGAGTGATTAGCGACATCTAAGCATTTATATTTCAATTTTTTTATTTTGGAAATAAAAGGCCGTCGCTGATCCCCCGCAAGTCTGTGAGTGACTACGCATTTATTTTTTAATTTTTAATGTTTTATTTGGGAAATCTTCCAGTGATTAGCGACGACGCCACATTTCTTTTTAAATTTTTTATTTTTTATTTAGGAGATAAATGGCCGTCGCTGATCCCTTGCAAATCTACAAGTGATTAGCGACGGCTTCGTATTTATTTTTTAACTTTTTAATTTTTATTTGGGAAATAAAAGGCGGCGCCACATTTATTTTTTATTTTTTTATTTTTTTTTGTGGGAAATAAAAGGTCATCGCTGATCCCACGCAAATCTGCTAGTGCTTAGCGGCGACACTTGATTTAATGCATTGTTTTAGGGTATTTTAGGGTTTAGGGTTTAGGGTTTATCGTATATTTAATATATAAATGCATTTTAAACAAATATTCATTGTCATAATTATTATATATATCTCGATAATAATCCAAAAAATTTTCTTATTTCATAAATATAAGTATAAAGTTTTATTAATGTAACATATAATGTATATGACTATATGAATTATATAAAGAACATTTTATTATATAAATTAAATAATTAATCTAACCGTTGGATATAACCATATGTATAAATTATTCATATAAAACAATTGTTTACTTAATCCGATATTATTTCATATGTCATCCTTAATGTTTGTAATTTTAACAAAGAAATATACATATTTTTATATTTTAGAAACATCAAAATTTTAATCTAATCGTTAGATTTGTTACAAATATAATAAAAACTAAATATACAAAATTTGAAGCAAATCCGATATTATTTCATATGTCATCCATATACGTTTGTAATTTTAATACCGAAATGTACACATTTATTTATTTTAGAAAAATAAAAACTTTAATCTAATCATTAGATTCGTTACAAGTATAATAAAAACTAAACGTACAAAATTTGAAGCAAATCCGATATTATTTCATATGTCATCGATATACGTATGTAATTTTAATACCGATATGTGCAATTTTTTTTATTTTAGAAAAATTAAAATTTTAATCTAACCGTTAGATATGTTAGATATATAATAAAAAGTGAACCTACAAAATTCAAAGGAAATTTGATATTATTTAATATGTTATCCATTTATATTTGTAATTTTAATATAGAAATATGAATTAATAATATAAATTTATTTATTTAAAAAAAATTAAAATTTTCATATAACCATTACATTTGTAGACATATCTCAATTCAATATTATTTTATGTATTTATTAACATATCTGAATTATAACATATGTTTTAAAAAACTTTATCTTTTTTATTTTTTAAAAAAAAAAGCTTTAATATGTTATCCTTAAGAAAGTAATATTTTTTAAATGTATAAATTATATCGTTAAAAGTATTTTTAATATAAGTAATTATTTCTTATTAATATTAACTAACCTTCTAAATTGTAATTAAAAAATGGGCAATTTAACAATTATGTTTTCATTAATAAAAATGAAGTTATTTAAAAGTAATAAAAAAAGAAAATTGAATAAAAAGAAATGAAAAAATATTAAAATTTTGACAAAACATTTCCATCCTTTACCAAATTTTACGAAATCCTTCTTCTCTCTTCCCTCGTTACACAGTTCTTCCCTTCAAATCTCTGCAATCTGTCTCTAAGCTCTTCTCTCTGTCACCGTTTCCAACCGTTGTTTGCTTCCCAAGTGGTTAGGTCAGCTTTCCATTTTTTTTTTTTCTCTCGTTTAGGGCAGTCTGTCATTACATTTCCTCGAGAAGTTAGGCGGAGAAAGCTAAGGGTACCAGAACAGGATATACGCACTCACGGTAGTCTGTTCGTGAAAAGGACGAGAATAAGAAGGTGATTTGGTTCTTTGTTTTCGGCATTTTAGTGCTGCCCATTATTGTTATGATTATTATTGAAGGTGATTTGTGTTGTTTCTTTTGGTTATTAGTTGTTATCTTGTGGTCAATAGATGGAAATAGTGGAAATGATTTCGATGTTTACATAGGGATGGTGTGGGTGAGGGAAGAACGAAAATTTTGATGGGGACAAATTTTTATCCGATAAGCAGTACAAATTTGACTTTCGTTTCTCTCCGTATTACTCCAAAATCCAAATTAATTATTTTAGGGGAAATGAAAAATCATCGGAATTGACTAAACCTTGGTGAAGAATCAGTGCAACTTATTTTGCAAGATGAAAGCTAGTATTTGAGTTATCCTACAAAAAAAAAAATTGAATTTTTTTTTCAAAGAATATTGATTTGAAATAATTGATTTATTTATTTTCTATTTAAATATAACTTTTTCACGTTAACGAGTTTGTAACTGTAGACCCATATCTACTCGTTATGCATTATGCATTAGGATTCTACAAAAAAAATAATAATAATAAAAAAAAAAATAATGATCACTCATACTAAAAATGAAGATTAGGAACTAAATTCACTATTTCTTTCTTATTAAAAAAAGTATTTAAAAAGAAAAAATATATAACGCCTGAAGGATTTAATTTACGAATTTAATTTATTTATTTATTTTTGCTAATTAACTTGCGAAAAATTAATGTTGACAAGAGTATTTCATGAGCTTTATTTCACCTATTCAAACATCCAATAGAAATCGAAGTACTTAATTAGTCACCAATATTCTAACAAATACCATTTATACGTAAAGTAACGTAGCGTAGCATGCCATGAGTGAGCATCTGTAATTGACATCTGTTTTGTGCTAACAAAGATTTGGTTTATATATACCGTGACTTGTGAGCATTTTACTCGCATATACTGCTACAGACAGGTGACAATGGCAAATTCAGTTAATGTTCTTGAGCAATATTATTCGGTGGTTCCGACGC